>CM062810.1:340906230-341188106 GCA_031772625.1 Pinus tabuliformis | reverse complement strand
GAAGGTGTTAAGGTAAACCCTAGCAAAATTAAAAATCATTAAGGAAGGAAAATCCCCACATCCATAAAGCATCTATGAGGATTTCTTGGTTGTTAGGTAATATGAATGTTTGTTAATAATTATGGGAGAAGAGTAGCACCTCTAACAACATTATTGAAGAAATATGCATTTTCATGGACTCCAGAAGCAACGAAGGCCTTTGAATATCTTAAAGATGCAATGTGCCAAGCACCAGTCTTAGCTACACTGGACTTCACAAAAACCTTTATTGTGGAATGTGATGCCTGAGGAAATGGAATAGCGTTATTTTAATGCAAGAAGAAAGACCCATTGCTTTCGAAAGTCATCCAATCAAAGGAAAGTATTTACACAAAGCTATTTATGAGAAGGAAATGTTGGCAATACTACATGCACTTAAGAAATGGCAACCCTACCTAATGGGAAGACACTTCAAGGTAAAAACAGATCATGATAGTCTTAAATACTTTTTAGAACAAAGATTATCTTCAGAAGAGCAACAAAAATGGGTCACAAAGATGTTGGGTTATGACTTTGAAATCATCTACAAAAAGGGAAGCAAAATGTTGTGGCATATGCACTCTCAAGAAAGGATGAGGATGTGGAAACATTTCTTTGCGCCATTTCTATTATCCAACCAAATTGGATAAACGAAGCAAGGGATGAATGGAAGAATGACGAGGAAGTGTGGGCACTCATTCAAAGATACAACAAGATCCCAGTACATCTGATACATTTAGCTGGAAAAATGATTCGTTATGGTACAAGGATCGGTTATACCTATGTAAGAATTCACAACTCAAACAAAATATTCTTAGGGAATTGCACACCTCTCCCTTAGGAGGGCACTCAGGATTTCTAAAAACCTACCACAGGGTTAAGAAGGATTTTTTTTGGGATGGCCTTAAATCGGATATTCAAAAGTGTGGTGGAATGTTTGGTTTG
This sequence comes from Pinus tabuliformis, assembly GCA_031772625.1. Lineage (NCBI taxonomy): Eukaryota > Viridiplantae > Streptophyta > Pinopsida > Pinales > Pinaceae > Pinus > Pinus tabuliformis. The sequence continues at coordinate 341,187,143 of CM062810.1, read as the reverse complement.
CCAACAAAATAAAGTTGAAACAATTAAGACCTCGGGACTATTACAACCTTTATCCATTCCAAGCCAACGTTGGGAGGAGGTTTCAATGGATTTTATCACAAGTTTACCCAAGTTCGAAGGAAAGAGTGTTATCATGGTGGTAGTTGACAGACTTACCAAGTATGCACACTTTTGTGCATTATCTCATCCATTTAAAGCAAGTATAGTTTCTACTACATTTATGGAAACAATTCAAAAGCTACATGGAAACCCAAAGATTATTGTAAGCGACAAAGATCCCATTTTCACTGGAAATTTTTGGACAGAATTATTTTCTTGTCTTGGTACTCAGTTAGCTCATAGCTCATCTTATCATCCTCAATCTGATTGGCAAACTGAGATAGTAAACAAATGTTTGGAAGGATATCTTCGTTGCTTTGTATCTGATAAAGAGACACAATGGGTCAAATGGTTGCCTCTTGCTAAATGGTGGTATAACACTTCCTTCCATACTGCAACAAAAATGACCCCATTTATGGACGTTTATGGATATCATCCACCATCCATCACATCATATTTAAGAGAAAATTCTAAGGTTCAAGCAGTCGAAGATCACATCGAGCATCAACAACAAGTTCTCTAACTCTTAAAGGATAACCTCACCTTGGCGCAGAATAGAATGAAACAACAGGCAGATCAACATCACAGTGAAAGAAGTTTTGATGTAGGTGATTGGGTATTCCTATGGTTACAACCATATAAACAAATGTCCCTCAAGCAAGCTAAGAAGGATAATAAATTATCACTAAAGTATTATGGTCCATACAAGGTGTTGCAAAAGATAGGTACAATGGCATACAAATTGGAGCTTCCTGCAGCTTCTCGAGTGCACCTAGTTTTCCATGTTTCATGCTTAAAGAAGGTTATACGTGACAAGCTTCCAGTTCAAACAATATCTCGAGAACTTGATGAGGAGGAAAGATCATATTCGAACCTGAAGCAATCAAAGACACAAGAACTCGACAGCTACAAAATTGATCAATTTCAGAGTATCTCATCAAGTGGAAGAACTTACCCGTTGAAGATTCCACATGGGAGGATGAGAATTTTATACGAAAGCATCTAGAACTACTCAAGCGTTGAGGACAACAATTTTTTGAAGGAGAGGGGCATGTTAGGTCCATATAATACTAGTGATTCCCCCATTACTATTATCATTGTATCCCTTATTGTTATTGTTGTGCCCCTATTGTTATTTATTGTGCCCCATAGAATCCCACTATTATTATCTTTGTGCCTTTATATTATTATTTTTAGGTCGGCTTTGGTTATATTGTGACCCCTTAGACTCCTATATATAGAAAGGAGGTTTTGTCATTTGAATCATCTAAGAATTGTTTATTTGTGTAATGTAAAGGAGGTTGTCCCCTGGAAGAGGCTTATTTCTAAGGCGTTGATCTATATTTTCTATCTATTTGAGAGTTGTTTTATAACATATACTGGTTTATATGTGGATCACATGGTTGTTATTTCCTTAGTATTTTTGTTACTATTATGTTGGTTATGTATATGTTTTATGACAGTGGCTATGTATGGCTCTCATCATGTTTTTACTTGTAAATGAATGAACAATGTATCTATGACTTAATAAATGATAATGCAGCAAATGATATAAGGGAACAATACTTCATAGAGACTCTCAAATAAGTATGAGACCCCTTGTAGATTACATATTCGTGATATGTTTGAGGAAATGCCTGCCATGGCTAGTAGGGGTCCGGTTAAGGGCTTGTTCAAGTATTTACATTTGCATCATTATTTCCCTATTATCTTTATGTTTTGAAGGTGTCATTCAATTATGGGCAATGACCTGGGCTCTAGGCTTGAAAAAGTGGCTCAAATCTCAAGGATGTTCGCATAATACTGGGAAAATGGTCCCTGTACGCTGGCATGCCTTAGCATGAAAGCGTCCAGAGCCTCTTGGACGCTGTCATGTCCATATCATGGGAGTGTCTGGGGGTCAAGTGGTCTAAAACCTCAGTGGGACCTAGGGGCTAGCTACCTGAGTGGTTGGGATGGTTCCTGGGAGTCCTGTAGCTGATGTGGAAGGTTTGTATGTTGTGTTTTCATCGATTCCACTTCCTTAAGGTCACATAGGAGGTTGAATCCAATCATAGTAGCCTCTCGTCACATGTTTACCCTAGTTGGTCGGTTACTTAGGTAGATGTGGGAGGAGGGTGTTACAGAGTGGTATCAGAGCATGGTTCACCCCTCAGACTGGATGGGCAGTGTGTTGGTCATGCATTCATGTCGTTTGCACGTGTGTTAATCATCCTTGTGGTCTATGTGCTTGTTGCATATGCATGGTGTCAGTCATGGTTGTAGTGATGTCACCATGTGAAAGAGGATGTTGTTGTTATGAAGTATGTCATCATGAGTGTATGATTGGTTACATGGTTACATGGTTATATGCTTATGTATTATATGTTTATATGTTGTTATGATTATGTTATACATGTATCACACTGATTTGATGATCTTGCATATGACATATCCTCCCCAAATTATGCTAAGGTACGTTGGTTTATTGTGATTTTGTTTAGCTGACATAATATACCTTGCAGGGAAGAGATGAAAATGACTAGCAAGATGGTAGACTACAAATACTCTCCCTATGAATCAGATGAGAAGCGTGGCAGACACATTGAGAAGCTTGAGGGAAGAAATAAGGAGTTGTAAGGTGGACAATGACAAAATCATGCAGGCAAAAGAATGCAATACTTCTTCAAAGTTTGTCAGAATTGTAGCGACAAGGGCCACTTCGGATTAGCCATGGACAAGAGGACATAACTAATGGGGCATATGGAAGTAGGTCTCATGGTGGTCACATTTCAGATAGATATGACATTGTTAGAGATGGCAGATTGTTGGATACTCCGGATAGGAGAGGTGATGGATACAGGTACTATTCTAGTTCTGGTTCTGATAGGCATCATGATCATCATCGTTATCATCCTTACAGGAGGAGTGATAGGGGATACTTGCTAGATGAATTTAAGAAATCAAAGCCACCTACTTTTGATGGAGACTTGAAGAAACCAGAAGATGTAGAGGCTTGGATACTTGGGATGAACAAGTTCTTTGAGTTGCATGAGTACACAGAAAACATGAAGGCCATAATTGTTATCTTTAGCCTGAAAGGTAAAGCATATATTTGGTGGGAAGATGTGAAGCGGGTCAGAGACATCAGGATAGAGGACTTGAGTTGGCATGAGTTCAAGAGGCTTTTCAAGAAGAAGTACTTGTCAGAAAGGTACTATGATAGTAAGGCCAAAGAATTTTATGAGCTAAAGATGGGATCAATGACAGATGAAGAGTACACGACCAAGTTTCTGGAGCTATTGAGGTATGTATTGTATCTTAAAGATGAGAAGGCTAAAGTTCAACGATTTGTCAGTGGTTTTCCATTAGCATTTAGAGATCAGATTGAGTATGATGAGCCTCGATCACTTGAGGAAGTTATTGGGAAATTGAAGCATTGCTATGAACAGTCAAAGCATAAGAATGAATCTTAACAAGGATGGAAAGGGAAGGATAAGGATAAAGGTAAAGGTAAATGGAAGCCGAAAAGAGCAAGGCCTCATAATGGAGATGAGAAAGAAAATGCGACACAAAAAAAGAGGTTCAATGCAGCTAGATAGGGACATGGGTCACAACAGCAGCATAGAGGTGAGGGTATTGGTCGGTTAGAGTGTTGTACATGTGGTAAGGAGCACCTTAAGAGAGATTGTCCATAGAATTAGGGTGGTAGGCCTCAGATATATAGTGCACAGGAGGCACATACTGTTGGGGATGTTGGTCAAAGCATTCCTCGTATTTATGCAGCATTGGATAACAAATAGGTATATCATCATGCATCTATCATTGAGATGGACAGTAAGCTTTGTGATCAAGTTATTTCTATTTTGATTGACCCTGGATCTAATTATAGCTATGTTAGTCCTGACTTGGTGGATAAGTGTGGTTTGAGTAAAGAATTGCATGCAGAATCTTGGTTAGTGCAGTTGGCTATAGGTACAAATAAGCGAGTTCATCATTGGGTAAGAGCTTGTGCATTTGATTTGAATGGTATGCCTATCGCAACACATTTGAATGTATTACCATTGGGATCATACAATATGTTGTTGGGCATGGATTGGTTGTATCTTCATAGGACCAAGGTGGATTGTTATGACAAAGACATTGAGTGTGTGGATGACAATGGGGAACCAAGAGTCTTATAGGGAAAGAAGAAAGCCACATCAGTTAGGATGGTGACAACTATGCAAGCAAAGCATAGTCATAGAAAAGGGTGTGTGTTATTTGCAGTGCACATTTCTAGTGACAAAGGTAAGGAAGTTGAGGATGCAGATGTTTTGAGAAGGTACCTAGTTCTACAACAGTTTCAGGATGTATTTCCTAAGGACATTTCAGAGTTGCCACCTCACAGGGAGGTAGAATTTTCTATTGAGTTAGTGTCAGGGTAGCTCCAACATCAAAAGCACCTTACAGGATGAGCACACCTGAGTTGGTAGAGTTGAAGTTGCAGTTGAAGGAAATGTTGGACAAGGGATACATTAGGTCAAGTGTATCACCATGGGGCGCATCGGTATTGTTTGTGAAGAAGAAGGATGGTACTCTCAGATTATGCATTGACTATAAGTAGTTGAACAAAGTGACTATTAAGAACAGGTATTTGTTATCGAGGATTGATGACTTGTTTGATCAGTTGAAGGGAGCAGTAGTGTTCTCGAAGATTGATATGAGATCCGGATATCACCAGGCACGCATCAAAGTGGAAGAAATTTACAAGACAACTTTCCGGACCAGGTATGGGCATTATGAGTTTGTTGTAGTTTCATTTGGTTTGACTAATGCTCCAACTATATTTATGTAATTGATAAATAGTGTGTTGCGTCTGTATTTGGATAAGTTTGTTATTGTGTTCATTTATGACATATTGGTATATTCTAAAAATGAGGAAGAGCATGCTAAACATTTAGCAGCAATGTTGAGGTTGTTGAGAGAGAATCAATTGTATGCTAAGCTCAGCAAGTGCAGTTTATTTTAGACTAAGGTACATTACTTGGGACATGTTTTCTCCAAGGAAGGCATTACAGTAGATCTAAAAAATATAAGGGCCATCATGGAGTGGGTAGCTCCTAGAAATGTGGATGAGGTGAGATCTTTCATGGGGTTGGTAGGCTATTACAAGAGGTTCATCAGGAACTTCTCACAGATTGCTTATCCTATTACATCATTGCAGAGGAAATATAAGAATTTTGACTGGACAGAGGAGTGTGAGGCCAATTTTGAGCAGCTTAAGCAGTTGTTGACACATGCACCAGTGTTACAAATTGCAGATCCAGACAAGGAGTTTGTAGTATGTACAGATGCTTACAAGAGAGGACTTGGTGGAGTCCTTATGCAAGATGGACAAGTGGTATGCTATGAGTCACTTAAACTAAATGAGCATGAGCAGAACTACCCGACACATGATCTTGAGTTAGCAATGATCATACATGCATTGAAGATGTGGAGGCATTATCTTCTTGGCAAGAGGTTTGTACTGATGAGTGATCACATTGGGTTGAGGTATTTTTTTTGACCAACCGAATCTGAATGCCCGACAGGCTAGATGGTTGGCCACGATCAGTGAGTTTGACTTCGAGATCAGGTACATCAAAGGAAAGGAGAACAGGGTGGCAGATGATATTAGTAGGTGGGTGCATGTAAATCATTTAGTAGCTATGAGATCTTATGGGACAAACTTAAGGGATAGGATCTTACAGGAAGGTCAGCAGAATGTCAGGTATACGGAGATTGTGCACAGGTTTCAGCAGAGTACAGGTACATGTACAAGTATAGGTAGTGGTGCAGGTACAGGTACAGGTGCAGGTGCACAAGATGTGAACTATTGTCTTACACTACATGGATTGGTCAGATTTAGAGATAGGATGTATGTGCCAAGCAATAGTGAGCTCAAGAAGGTGATCTTGAGGGAGTTTCATGTGAAACCATATGCAGGTCACCTAGGCTATTAGAAGACAATGACCGCATTGAAGAAATTTTATTATTGGTTGAATCTTAAGAAGGATGTAGCGGAGTTTGTGGTCAGGTGTTTCGATTGTCAGCGTGTGAAGGCAGAGTGTAAGCATTTAGGTGGACTGCTACAACCGATTGTTATGGGTAGAATCACCCTAGGATCTTGGGTTGAGAACCCCAACAGAGCGGAAGGCATACATCATAAAGAGACATGCAAATAAGCAGTCATAATACTTAAACTACTGAAATAGGAAGAAAAAGTATTACCCAAAGGTCCTACGTTTGAGGTCGATCCCATAGGGTCCAAACCCTCTGCTTCTTCCAATGCCTTTAAAACCTACAACTCATTCAAGAAAAGCATATACAACAACAGTAATAGAAAGAATGTTCATGATATAAGTGTTAGGTCATATAAGAATATAAGAAAATAAGCATTAACATGAGATTTTATAAGCAAATCACAACATAGATTAATGCATAAAGACCATAAACATCAGGAACAAGACAAAGCCTCTTTATTAATGTAAGCTAAAGAGAATACAGAAGAACTACAACTTGCGTTGTCCACCGGCTCGAAGCGAAATCGTCCTCCGGATCCATCCTGCCCAAGCCTCAACAATCCTCCTCCATAAGTATACACAAGGATGTTATGAAGGGACGATGGACATCTCAAGAATGAAACAGAGGTTTCCTATGACTTGGGAGTGCAAAAGGCATAAGGATTTCTTCAGACTTGATCAGGAATGTAATTAACTATAATATCAATATCTAATATTTTCTCCTCCCTTAGGCCTTCCCATGGAGGTTTATCTATACTTCTCCAAATTAGTTTTTTTAGTTGGGAAGTAGTTGGACCATGGGCTATAGTAGGTGAATAACATGTAAAACCCGTAAACTCTGCCTGAATTTAAGGAGATTATATATTTTTTATATTTTAACACATATACACAGGTTGGGTATAGATTGACCTGCGTGTACACGCTCTTTATACAGGGAAAAATAGTGTATAGAATTTAAAACATTATTTTTTAGAATTTGGACCAAGTCCGGAAGGGAAGGGTTGCCCTAGTTCATATCAAAAAGCATCAAATCTAACAAGGGTGGTAAATGGTGCTATAATAGATGCCCCCTAATATATGAGGTCAGAATGGGTACATGATGGTCAAAATGTATTAAGTGTATAAGAGGAATCATGCAAAGACCTAAGAGGAGTTCACTAGATTTCAGCGTGCCAAGCCAGTGGAAGAGATCAGAAAGAAAACTGTTGTCTGAGGAGGGCATACCCATGCTCAAAAAAATAAAGCATGCCCGCATATCAAATACAAAAGCGGATTCAATATGTATACAAGTATAAAAGGATTGAAAATACATAGTGGATCACCTGATCATATCCATAGAATTACATGTCGCAATATCACATATAAAGAACTAATCAATGATGCTGAAGTAGAAAGATGATCACTGAAGTCATAGAGTTGATCCAAAAATTACTAAGTCAAATAGTGGAATAAATGGTATTGCACGCAACTCGAGTGCCAACATATATGATGTCGTTGTAATGAACTGCAACATATAAGGTAGATGGTGTCACTAGCAGAAATAGGAGGCTCTCCTTGATATTGGAACCCAGAATAAATTGAACAAAAACTCCTAACCATAAATTGAACAAAAACTCCTAAAAATTGATTCCTGACAACGGACACCTTACTAATGACCAACAAAACCATACTTCATTATAGCTGCACTGGCAAGTGATCCAACAAATGCTAATGCAAACCCGAGGTCTTCACCGACTGTCATGGTACATTTCTACACAATGGGAATAAATGATTTGAAGTCGACCATGTGAGAAATAATTTGATTACCGGTCATTGATGTATATCGTTAACAAACGCGAGACTACTCATCGATAATGATGATGAGAGCCAAGGTACCCAGTACAATCTAACAAGTGCGAATAAATGAGTTGAAGTTGAACACTTGGAAGAATCTATCAATCAGGAGACAATGATGTTTTCCCACTATTGATAGTGAAGGAGTCTGCCACTGATGACTGCAAACCCTAAGGTATTGCCAAATGGACTCTAGACCTTGTTCCCAGAGCAATGAGTTGAAGTCGATGGGAAAATATCTGCTAGAAGGAAGGCATTAAGGCATCCTTCATCAATCCAGCGCGAGTGTAACCCGCAGGCCAATAATGTGGAAGGAATCAGATGAAGAAAGATGTAGTAACCAAACCGAAGCATGTTTCCGGTGTACACAAGATGTAGCTAGCACACGATAGAAACCCTTTGAACCAACCAATAATGAAATCTGACACAGAGGTGAGGAATCCACCAATAGGGTCAAATGGAAACCAAGGTACTGCACGAATCCCAATGTGTGATAATGAAAGTTGACATCGAACACAAGGGAAACCACTCAGTCAAAGACCCATGATACTGATTGATGTTGAGCACAAGGTGACCTATCAATAATGAAAATAGGGTCAAGGTGCAGCTCTAGGTCTACTCTTAGAGAAATTTGTCATAGTCGATAAGAGCAAGACCCGCCAGCAAGAAGTCAATGGAGACCTTCTCAAACCAACACGAGAAAGGACCAAATAGCTGATGTGATAGTGAACATGACTCTGACAACCAGGGGTGGACGACTGAAAACAAGTCAAGAGACACTGCATGACTCAGGTTTACTTCCCTTGAACAAAAGCACGACTCAAATGTGACAATATGGCAGCATATGATAACTTTGTATAAGTTTTTCATGCAAGAGGCACAAACAAACTCTCCATATGATTGGAAGAGATAACCAATTGGAGAAATACTGAATCAATAACAAGGTTAAGGCTATCCTAAGTCAAACTAAAGCCCTTCCAAATGGAGGAAAGAATTAATTTTGAGTGCTTTGTTCAAGGGTGACACAGCTGACTCTAGATGCCATCAATCATGGAAGTAATGTATCGTTCCCGTTTTTTTTGAAATATTTTTTTTTTGTCTTTTTCATATTTAGAAAGCCTAAAAAAGAATAAAAGAATGCCTATGGTACAGTGGAAAGAACGAGTGTCCAAATACAGATGCGCTAGTTCTTGGGAGGGGAACATTCCTATGCTCAATGCAAGGTGACGAAACTAGTCAATGACACTCAAAGGAATGTTCTTTCCATGGGTAAAAGGTGTCAAGTTGCAGAGGCTAAGTGATTGCAAGGTTTATTTTGCAGAAAGACATGGTCAAAAAGTGGCTTATACACGAGTCCAAGTGAAGCTGGCTTAAGGCCAAAAGGTACAAATAGTCAACATGAAATGTAGCAATACAACTCAACACAAAGGAGCCTCTAGGGTATAAAGCCAGAAAAATAGCGAAGAAGTAAGAGAATGAAGCTTCAACGCACAAGTCATGGCGGGACTAAAGAGGACTCCTAAGCCTACACAGTATAGTAGCATGGGCAACATATGCTAGCGAGGATCTAACTAAGATTCCCATGTAAAGGTTGGCTCTACCATCATGTCATGATTTTATAAGTCGGCGAGTGAAAATGGTTTAAGAACCAAGACATGATGGGGTCGACCCTATGGCCAAGATATCACAGTATGGAGGCTAGTATGCAAAAATGCAACGAAAAATGATGTTCCCTAACCTATATGCTAGTGAAAAAAACGATACCTGCCATGACTAGTTTGCAGTCATGGAATCGAAGTAGTCTCTCAAAATCTCCAAAGTATCTTGAAAAAATGACCCATCCCAACACTCCAAGCCAAAAAGGTCATAAAGCTCATAAAGTTTTGAAAAGAAAAAAATGAACTTTAGAAAAAGTGATTTTCACATGTCAACTTATATAAAGACCTTTTGACTTACAATTCTTCATTTGTGTTGTCAGAAAGTAAGGGAAGGAGCTCTAGAGCAAAAATCCAAGCAAGCTCAATCCATCAAATTCATCCGTTCATTCAGCCTTCAACCCTCCAGGTAACCTTCTAAATGATTTTTTGATAAGTTTTACTGCTTTTTAAATGTTTTTGTCGAAAATTTCACCGTGGGAAATTAGTTTAAAAATTATGCTCTGCGTACATGCGGGTTGGACATAGAAGCCTCACGTATAGAAAGGCCCTACACGTGACTATGTAAATACCGAACCCACGTGTGCGCAGTTTTAAAATTTAAAACACAGTTTTTAATGATCCAAAACACTTGTTTTGCAGAATGTCGATTACGTGGCAAGAAAGGGAACATAGTGTGATTGATAATGAAGTGATGGATGATCCAATTGCATTAGATGCCTTACGAGGATGCAGATTATTGAAAATTTTCAAAATGCCAAATATGAAGGCAAATACCAGATTGCTTGAGATGTTGATCCATTATTGGGATCCAGAAGAAGATGCTTTTATTATTGACCAAATGCCTCTAAGGATAGAAATAGAGGATATCTATTTCATCACTGGTCTTTCCCGAAGAGGAGAGAGGGTCAACTCAATAAGAAGAACAAGAGGGAGCCTCAGTGTAGAGGACTACATATGCATCTACTACCCAGGAAACACCGAGAAGATTGGAACCCAGATTCCAATTAAACATGTAGAGAGCTTAGCCCTGAGAATCCTTCTCTTTACCATTGCCAAAGTGAATGGTTCAGCTTCTCTACATCAGGCTTCTCGAGTTTCGATGAGTCTAGTAGTGGAGTGTCTCACGACAGTTTTTGATTGGTGCACACCCCTCTTGGCCAATATGAAAAAACAACTTACATCTATCTGAAAAGGTCAGACAAAGAACTTCGGATATGGAACCATCTTGTGCTCCTTTTTCTTTGAGAGAGTACCAGGGCTTTGACCCAAGGTATTGTCCACCATCACCAACCCGAGGGATCCACGAATGGGTAGATGGGTTGATATAATGAAGAGACTAGGGGGCGGTGAGGTCCCTAGAAACACTTTTGATGACGAGTTCTTCTCCTGGTGGGAACAACAAGTCATAGCAGTTGAGGACTACCCCTATGCTAGCATGGACTTCAGAGGAGATCCAGATCTGGTGTTGCCATCGGATGCAGCGTGGGGAGCCATAGGTACAAATATTTTTAACTTTTAAAGATTTTTTTTGGATTTTAAGTATAAATGAACTGAAAATCTTTTTGATGACACAAATACCTACAAAATTATTTTGGTCATGACACATATGTTGGACCAGTAAGACCTGAGGGTTTACCTAAACACAGGTGTCGTAGAAGAGACGTGGAGGGAGCTGCAACAAAGACTGAGAGGACCCTCCATGTTGTCCAGAGAAACTTGGTGAGATTGACTCACCAGGTACCTATGGTAGCTATAGAAGACCTTCCAGAGGAGATGCAGAGACGTGTGGTAGGAGTGCCATGCGATTGGGTGCGGCTATTCCAATGGGTGGCAAATTCCATCGTCTTCTTCCGTGCTGCTCATCCTGAGCAGGACCCATAGATGGATGACCAAATCTTTTTTATTAGACATGATTATGGGCATAAGCCCTAATTTTGTAGGACGTTTGTCCCAATTTTGTATATTATTTTGAACATAAAACTCTATCTATGTACCAACGGTTTCACCGTGATGATCATATATATACAGATGACTCTTTGATTATTTTTTATTTTTAATGTGATGAATGATTTATGTGCCAATCTAATGCTTGATTAGCGATAGAATCTGCAAATGAATTTTCTGATCATGGAATATGAATAAATGTGATATAAATAAATGATCTCTGTAATAAACGCACTCTCAAAAATTGGTGATATAAATAAGGATCTCTCACACGATATATGTTATTTAATTGAGATGAAGAAAAAGTTTCAAGTAGTGAAAGATCACATCGAACATCAACAACAAGTTCTCCAACTTTTTTGGGAGCGGCGGAGAACCTAGGGTTTACTCGGCTCTGGTTGCTGCCTGAGCCTGCGGCGGCAGGGCTTGCCGCTGGTGGGGGTACTGGTCGCCCTTCTGGCTGCCATCGTCTGGTGCATCGCTTCTTCGTCGTGCAGCCAGATTTTTCTTTGATATATCAGTGCCGGGGCTCGCTGCATCTGGTGGTTCTGCGGATCCCTCGCGCAGTGCCCTTCCTCATCTTCCTCAGCGAGACTCGGACCCATCTCATCGTCCTCGTCTGGTGTTCCCGGTTGGCAGCCTGCTCTGCATCCTCTGCGCATCATCGGCTGAGGTCCGGTGTCTTGCATAGTGCTTTGAGCTGGGCGGCGGCGGCGTGTTTCCCCTGGTTCCTCGGCGGTCTTCTGCGCACCTTCCGACCCTCTGACTTGGCGGTTTCACCAAGGGGTTTTGGCCTTTGATTTTTGTGCTGCGCCGCAGAGCGGGGTCAAGGGATTTGGGCTTCTTGACTTTCTTCATGGGGCGAGGTGGCTGCCCTAGCCGCCTCTGCCCCCGGAACCGACCCGCCTCAGCTCGTTTCGGGACCTGTTGGGCTCCCTTGCTGATGCTGGGTACTTTTTTGGTCCTTTGCTAGTTACCAATGCAGCTATGGAGAGTGTTGAGGGATCTGAGGTGTGGAGTCTGTCTCTGCATCGATTCGTGCCGCTTTTCTATGGCTGTTGCTGGTTAGTTTCTTTTCTGGCTTCTCTGGATATATGGGTGGTTTTCTTCCACTGGCTTCTGAGGTTTTTGGTGGAGAGTTGAGGGGATGGGGGAGGTGCTACCTAGGTTTCCCTCTACCATTTCGTGCCTCTCCCCTCTGTCTTTTGGCAGCCATTTTGAATTATTTCTGCACATTCCACAGGAGCTATCGTTTTATTTACTGTTTTTATTAGCTTGTAAGGGTAGGAGTATACTCCTGTTGGGGTTTACATACCCTGTTTCTGGATGCCCTGTCTGAGGGCTTTATCTGCATACTTCCCTGAAGTATTGGTTTTTGTAAGTGGTTTACCCACACTACAGCATATGCGTTTCAGCATCTACAACATGTAATTTTCTGAAATTAATGGAAATTACGAGTTCTTTTCTTCGGAAAAAAAATGTTATTTAATTGAGATACCACCAATTGTGAATCCAATTGAATCAATACCAAAAGATATTGCCTGAGATAGTAAATTAATAACATTAGTATATTCAAGAACATTATTTGAAGCAAGACCGATACATACGCCTCTTGAAACCAACAACTGACCAGATGGATAATAAATCACCCAAGCCGCGGAAGCAAGGTTCTGAGTGTGTCTACTATCACCATCGACGAACCCTAGATATATCAAATTGTCCATCAATACCTACCAAAGCAGATAAAAAATATTGACATCACTACGAAATCGATAGATAGATATGCACAAATATACAATATTTACAATCAAGCAAATGCTAGGCCGAAGCCTAAGCAAAATACTTTTTAAGATAGAGCCCATTTCTGGGCTCCACCAACTCGTTTCCCTCAAAATCAACCAACTCATAAGCTCCCTTTTTCAAGACCTTTTTGACAATGAAGGGACTGTACCACATAGATTTGAACTTTCCTGCCCCTAAGGCATCTTTTTCTTGGTCATAGACCAGGACAAGGTTGCCTTCAGAGAAAACCCTAGGACGGACAACCTTATCATATTGAGTTTTTACTCTCTTTTTATGAGCTTCGTTGATTATGGCTGCATCTCGACGCTGCTCATCAAGATGTTCCAAATGAATGAGGCATTCTTCGATACTAGAAGTATCTGGAAGAAGTTCAACAACTAATTTAAGGGAAGTAATTTCACATTCCACAAGAAAAATTGATTCAAACCCATAAACTAGTTAAAAAGGAGTAAAACCGGTAACAGTCTTAATTGACATTCGGTATGCCCAAAGTGCCAGATATAACATAATGTGCCAATTGGATCAAGCTTTGTTAATCATCCTTTGCAGGATGATTTTTAGGGATTTATTCATGGCTTCAACCTGCCCATTGGCTTGAGGATAATAAGGAGATGAATGCTCTTGCCGGAAACCCAACTTAAGAGCCAATTCAGACATCATCTGATTCTAGAAATGACTGCCATGGTTAGTGACAATCTCTTTAGGAATACCAAATTGGGAAATGACTTGATTGAAGAGAAATAGGGTTGTTATTTCACCATCATTCTTGAAAGTAGGCATAGCCTCGACCCACTTAGTAAAGTAGTCGACAACTATGATGATATTCTTGTGATTTCTCACCGAAGGCAGATTGCAAGTAGTGAAATCAATACCCCACTTTGTGAATGGACTGACGGTGATCACAGGGAAGAGCGGATCTGGATGTGCGCACATTTTTCAAGTATAAAATTGACAAGGGTAGCATATTTTAACCGCCTCAATACAATCCTTGAATATCGAAGGCCAAAAGTAGCTTGCACGCAAAAAAAATTGGGTTTTTGCAAGCCCAAATAGATGATCACCACAAGCTCCACTCTGGAAATCATTTAGCACATAATCAAATTCTTCTAAGGTTAAACAACGTCTAAGGATTGAATTAACCCCGTGACGATATAAAGTGTCACCTATAATAATATAGTTTTTAACCAGGTGACATAGCTTTCTACGTTCATCCTTTGAAAAAGTGAGCAAAAACTTCGAAGTTTGAAGATATATAATGATATCTCCACACCAAGGATCTTGCGAGGAAATAAGGAAAAGATGTTCATAAGGAAAAGGTTCCTCATAAACTATTTCTTCCTCACAAGGCAACTCTGAGACCAACTCTACAAATACTAAGGATTTGTTAGACTTAGCTGACATGAATTCGAGATCAAACTCTTGTAAAATGACAATCCATCTATTGTATTTGCCCCCAATCACTCACTTGCTAAGAACAAATTGAAATGGATTGACAACTGCTAAGACGAAAATTTTTCGAAGCAGAATATAATGTCTAAGTTGCTAGACAGCATGGACAGCTGCCAAAGCTAATTTCTCAATCAGAGAATAGTGTAGTTCAGGGCCCACTAAGCCTCGGTTCAGATAATAGATTACGTGCTCAATGAAAGCATCATCTTCCTGAACCAGAACCATACCAATAGTTGATTTTGCTGCAGCAAGATATAAAAGGAAGTCTCTGCTATAATTAGGTGGACTCAACAAAAGAGCAGAGGTTAATGATTTTTTCAAAGCATCAAATGAGCGTTGCGCAAAATCATCCCATAGAAATGGGACCCCTTTCTTAAGCAATCTCATAAATCCTTTAGTAATCTCGGCATAATTAGCTATAAATATCCTTAAGAAATTGGCTTTTCCTTGAAGACTTTGAAGTTGATGAATAGAGGACGGGGGAGGCAACTGAAGTATTGCCTCAACCTTGAAGGGATCTACACAAATCCCTTTAGTAGAAACGATGAATCCCAACAACCGACTGGATGTGACAGTGAAAACACACTTATTCAGATTCAACCGGATTTTATAGAAATGACATTGTTAAAAAATTAATCGAAGATGCTTGGGATGATCAATTCTCTTTCGAGAACGAGCATCTAAATCATCCAAATAAGCTTCAATAACATGTTTGATATCATGAAAAGCATATGAAATGGCCCGCTGAAAGGTAGCTCCAACATTTTTAAAGCCAAAAGGCATCTTCTTATATGTGAATGTCCCCGAGGGGCAAATAAAAGTTGTCTTATGTTGATCTTCCGGACGAATAGTGATTTGGTTATAGTCGAAAAATCCGTCCATAAAAGAGAAAATCTCATTACCCGCACACTCATCGACAATCTGATCAATAAAGGGTGTGGGGTAATTATCTTTAGGACAAGCCTTATTCAAGTCCCTAAATTCAATGAATACACGGATCGTTCCTTGCTTCTCATCAACGGGGATTCGATTCGAGACCCACTCAGTTAAAGGAATGGGGTATATGAAATTGACGCCAGCCTAAGCTACCTTTACCCACAATATGCATATAAAATACATAATCTATTATGTCCGAGGAATTTGAATTCCCCTGCCTAGTCAAACCTTCCCATATTAAGGCTTTAGGCTTCTGAATTTAAATCTCATGTGGAAATGTTTATTTCACTATCCATATTCTAACTCTTAATAATCCTCTGTTTGATTTCCACCTACCCGCTCACTCTTAATCATACCATGGTCTTATACTTTGGTTACATCCGACTTACATCTGTTAATTCACTTTATTTTTATTATAACCTCATATAATAGAAATATACCAATAACCCACTTAACTTTACCTTTTTGCCTTCCCACGGCCTTTTCACATTTTCCGATGCTCACCTTTGTCGCGTTCACCCTCCATCGTTGATTTCACTCCACTAGATCAATGGCTGTTGCACGATCTCCATTCATCCTCTTGAACGCAAACAAACTTAACTTGCGTTGATAACCACAGCGGGTCCGCTCAACCACGATTACCATCTGATCCATCAACCCATGGACGATCCTAATCACCGGATCTCAACAAGATTTAACCCCGCTGCATAAACTCTCGTCGGGTCCATTCTTGAAAGATTCCTCCGCGCTTGCTTAGCATGCGATATCCGTCTGATCTCGGATTTAACGGACGGTCCGATCACCTCTGGACTTCAAATGAATTAAGATATGGTTTGTGAACCTCATCGGGTCCGTTTTCTAGAAACCACTTATGGTTTTGAGGCCGCACAAAAACAACTTCCCGCTTATGGAAACCGCTCTTCTCTTCCGCTAGCACTTGGGTTTAATCTCCGCCGTTCATTTCTTTTACTTTATGCTGCGCGACTTAATCTTGGCCGCCCATCACCTTCAGCCTCGTTCATTGATCTTATAGATCCAATGACTCCTGTGCATCGTCACCTCATTTCTTCGTCCTTCCCTTTACTTCGTTTTTATGCCATTTCTTCAGTGTTCTTCTGTGGTTTCGGGTTTCTTCCAAGGTTCTAGTCTTTAGTTGTTCTGCCACACAACTCTCTCCTGAGCTTAACTCTGCGTACTCTTTAATCACTGTCACTCCCGAACTTCATGTTGATCCTTCAATCAGATTTAACGATCCAACACGAGCCAACATCCTTACTTCTTCTCTGTGTTCTGCCCAAACTCCACCTACATACATATACTATGCATAATTACACTAATTCATACACAATTCATAACTCCATTAATCGATACACACCACACAATTTAGGAATCGAATTCTCTGTATTGATAATTAAATATTTACATCAAGAGTCTCTCTCTCTCTGGCCTGATTTTCTAATCAGTGGCCTCTGTTTTCCTACCTGCTCGTAGGCTTACAATCAAACCTATCTAACTCTCGAACTAATTCCTAGGTAGCTAACCCTTGACTATGCCTTTTAGGCTTACATTTATACAAAAGGATTGTATAACCAATTCCTGGTTTAGATCCATAACCTTCTCAACAAAATCCTAAAATCTCTTCTTTATCCTAAGGATCCTCTCTTGTTCCTCAAATCATGAAACCAACTCCTAATCTAATATTTCCAACTGATTCCCAAATCTTTCAACTATCCTAAATCTCTCATGTTCTCCAACATTCGAGAACATTTACAAATATGCCTCATAATACTTAATTAATTCCTATTCTCATTAAAATCGCCCAAAAGCCTAAATAATTACATTAATTTAACACTTAGGAAACCAACTTCCTTAAAACACAAGACCCCTATGTCTACTAAAATATAATGATTTTTCTAAGCTGAATGCTCCTGCATCAGACTCCCGAGGTAGAAAACATTCATGATCTCCTGGTCATGTGTCTTCATATGTTGATACGAAACCTCCAGGGTCCCAAACTTTGTTCTGTAGTCTGCCCTTGGTTGTTGTTGTTGTTTGTTGTTGTTCTCTAGGTCTCCACACTTTATGCTGCATTACCCCACTAGCTATGCTCTGACAGTCTGCTGCTATCTTTTTCTTGCTGCTGCTTTGATTTCTTACTGTTGTCTTCTCCCTTTGAGACACTTTTCTCATCAATTCAATTTCTATGTTAAACTCATTTCTTTTGCTAGACTTTTCCATCTTCCTCTCTTGCATATCCTTTGCAATCTTCCTCAAGTTCTTTCTTCCTTACTGGTGCTTTCAGCCATTTCTCCACTAACTCCAATTCTTTCTCTCACTCACTGATCCTTTGATGAGAGTTTAGTCCTTTGTCTTTATTGACTACCTCAACAGCTTCCCTGGTTATCTCCACTGTGCCTATCATCATGGTGGAATGATGATCATTTACTATGTTTTCAGCTAACATAGTCTCTTCTTCAGGTTTGCCTTTAATCTTCTGATGGTTACCTTCACTTTGGAGTTGATGGTTCCTTACTGCCACCCTTACATCCTTACCCTCTTGTTGCTTCTGAACTTCCATTATATCTCCAAATAACCTCTGTTCAATTTCTTCAATTGCAACATCACACTCATTCATTCTATTCAATGTTCCTGCGAACAAACTATTGGTTTGTGAATTAAAACACTCTTCTATCTCCATGTCTTTTAGAGATTCTCTGCTACTGTTAAGTACTGCTGTAACCATTTCTTTTCTATTGCCATTTCTTTTCTATTGGTATTTCCTCTTAGCAACTTCTCCAGCAATTCAATTTCCTCTTTACATTTAGCAAGTGTTTTATCACCATGCTCTTCATTTCCAGCTTCATCCTTTACATGGTCACTATTGCCCAATGATTCAATCAGACCGCCTTCCATAGACAATTCTGTCTCATTCATCTTCACAGAAATAAGTTCCTGTTCACCACTTATAATCCCTGTATTCACACAACAATTGTCAGTTTGAAAAATGTAAGGCTCAACAACCTCAACTAATGTTTCACATATCAGCTCTTCAGGCTGAACTTCATCTCCTTCTTCCACAAGGAATTGTCCTTGTTTTGTAACAGCTCCAAATATCAATTCATCAATAATTTCTTTCTGTTGCAACAATTCAATATTTTCCTCATTCAAGAGGCATTCTCCATCATACTCTGCTCTAGAATACTTATCTTCTGAGAAGTACTCTTCATCCTCTGTTAGCACATCAGTATGCTGATCCAAGTTCTCCTCTGAACTCTGGTGACTTTTATCAATTTTTATGATAGCTTCATAAGACTGCCAATCCTCTGCAAAACCTGCACTCACAAAACAATTATTAAAATTAAAAACATAAGGCCTCAGTGCCTCCTCTTCCTTTGTCCACATTTCTTCATGCTGCCTTGAACTATCACAATAGTTCATTGATCTCCATTCTTCATCTTCACCCAGAACTTCACCTTGTTTTGGTTCACAAATGGAAACTTCCATTTCCAACTCAACTTCTTTGAGTTTTTCCATCAGCCACTTCACCTACCTCTGTTGTAACCTTCTCTGTAACTTAGACCGCTTCATTGGTTTTTTCTTCAAGACCCAACCTAGTCTTTGGTTTTCCTCAAGTATCATTCTTAACACATTGAGTTGTTCTTTTAACTCAACAATCTCTTTGTCAATTTCCTCTTGACTCATTCTCTTTACATTTGCCTAGGCATTCTACTTCTTCACCTTTCACCTGTTGTGGTCTTCCTCAGAACCTCTACTATGAGTATCAGTAGTCATTTTCTTCTCCATCTCTTTGAGTTCCTTACTCACTCACTATGAGCTGCACTAAAGCCTCTGCAACAACAAGTCCTCCCTGCTGCCTCTTACCTCACCAAGCTTTCCTTCGTACTTGGTCTTTTGGAAAGCACTTGGTTCTCTATCTCTGGAACCTCTTTTGAGCACTTCTCTATGCTCCTTCTAGGCTTCAACTCATCTGCAGCTTTTTAAGAACACAATTTTCCTCTTTATCCAACCTCTATTAGAATTCTTCAAGGTTATGCCACATTCTTCTTTCATTCAGAAACTCTTACCAGCTTCCCTCATCCTTTAGCAATTCTACCCACATCCTCTGTGGAATTGCCTTTATGATCTTTCCTGTGAGCTGCAACAACAAGTCTCCTTCTTACTACATATGCCTCACTAAGCTTCTCTCCTCTGAGCTCAATCTTTTGGCATCTCTCTGATTCTTTCCTTTGGAACCAATTGAGCACTCCTTGCTCTAGGTTGCTGCAATATTCTCACCTTCTTATGTCACTACCTTCAAGACCTCTGCATGATCTTGTTCTACCATTCACCTACACTTTGAATGGATTGTTCTCTTTTCCTTGCATCTGCAAATTCTCCCAATATTCTGCTACACTTTATCTCTGTGTGCCTGTCTGTATGTCAGATTTAAAATATGATCTCCTCTTGCCTGTGATGAGCCCCGGAAATGGGTAACTCTATGGGTTCATTTTGCCTATTATTCTCATTTAATCCACCATTCTCCATAGTTTTATGAATGCTTTTGAATATATTTATGTTAATTATGTGAATGGGAATAGTCACTTTACCACAAGGTCTAATACGTGCTTATTGCAGATTTTTGGACATTTTTGGACCAAGATCAAGCATTTATGAGTAGATTGGTAGCCAAATACGAGGAAACAAGGCTGAGGATTTGTAGGAGGGGTGTCTACTGCACTAAATGACCCCTTCCTCGAGTTCTCCACCATCAGCTCGGAGTTCTACAGCCCACCAAAGATGATTTCAAGGGGCAGTCGAGCAGGTCTAGTGAAGTGGCTGATTAACTGCAGTTTTGGGCAGCCAAGCTCCTAAAGTTAAGGAGGACTATTGGGGGTCCTCATTTGCATAAGTAGGAAGGCTTCAAGCCTTGGTAGTTTAGTCATTTTGTTAGTCTATTTTCGCACTTTAGTGCAGCCCTGTATCAACACATTTTTCGAGCTTCTTCTTGTAGACAATTTTTGGGATGTAACTATTATTATTTTTTTATCAATGAAGATGAATCCAGCTTTGCACCAGCTCTGATCTTTCTTAGGAGGCTGTAGCTCTTGGGGTTGGGCCCAACCCAAGTGCCAGTACCTCCTTTGTGTACTTTTATGTGTTTTTCTTGCATTCATATAATAATTTCTGTTATTTAGGTTAAATTCTTGCTTTATCACTTAAGTTGTTTTTGATGATTAAGATAGTTGTTCATGATTTAGGTTGATTTGAAAGTTTGGTAACAGAAAAGATCCGCAAAAAGGCTACCAAGCAATCCTTGATCTCATTTCTCCCTCCTTGGGATCATGAATTGAGACTAAGGTACACTTGCTGCCACAAAAACATTGTTTTTGCCTTCCAATGCAATTGCTAGTGTTAGATTTTGAGTTGGAAAAGTTGATATCAATTGTGTTTCCATGTTTAGATCTATTATTGCTTAGTTTCCATAGATCTCTTGCATGATTTTCTGTCTATAAACTTCTGTTCATCATATTTCTGGTTTTTAAGGGCAGATTAGGTCAAAATAGATAGATCTCTGTTTTTTAGTCTTTGTTTGGATCAATTTTGGAAAGTAGTGTGCAGAGCACCTGTAATACATTCCTACCTACCCTTCCTCCATCATAAAACCTGCTCCAGTCCCTCACTCAAGATTTCTTCCCTTCATTTTCCACACTTTCCCAACTTGCCCTAATTTCTACATTTTTGTGCAACATTGCTTTCTTCATCCTTGAACAAATCCAACCATCTTCATCACTCCTTAGCTTCATTTACCAGGTCCTACACCTCTTAACATCCTTATCCATCCTTCATTTCCACTTCCCCACCGTTTTTCCACCATCAATCCTCTAAAAACCACTTTTGGCTTGTTCCTGTAGAACTTCCTGTAGAATTTCCTGTAGATCCCCAACAGTCTCCTGTAGAAGATAATGCGAGCAATTTTTCGAGATCTGAGCGCGGTGGAAATCTCCAGAAGGATGCTAGGGACCCTTTAGGTCCTCTCCACACCTTCCTAACCCCTTGCAAACACCCACTCCATTTCCTTTCGCCAATAAACCTCTACACAGTCAAAAATAGTGAAAACACATGCATAATAAGTCTGCATAAAATTGCTTAAAAATACAAAAAGATGATTTTTCCATATTCTTCTTTAGAAGTAGCTTAAACACATGTATTTTACCTCTACAATAGTCCATGGCATCCATTTCAGTAGTTGTACATCTCTTTTCTTGCACAAGTAGGGTTAGTCGGTAAAGCTAGGGTTTGCTAGGGTTTTCATTTCCTTTTAGCTTTCATCTTCTTTCTGCAAGTAGACTAGCCTCTTTTGAGTTAGCTTTCATCCATCACAATTAAAAGCTTCTTCTAAGAACTCATAGAAGTTGGCTTAAGCTCCTAGTGAACTTGTGCCAGCTGATCAAGTGACATCTTGCAGTAAGAGCTAGTACTTGTGCATATAGCACCGTTGCTTCCAAGTTTGTTACGAACTACCGGGTTGATAAAAGTAAAGTAGGGAGTCCCAGGAGTTGCAGCATCATTGCTGCAATACTGGAGCTCACCAGCCTGCTTTCATCACCATTCACCTGTATACACACCTTCAAACAGAATTCTTTGGACATAGTTCTCTCAAGGAACTTTTACACACATAATTCTTTGTTCGACTCTGATACCAAATGACGCTAGCCTATGCTGACTTTACCCACAGTATGCATATAAAATGCATAATCTATTATGTCCCAGGAATTTTAATTCCCCTGCCTAGTCAAACTTTCCCATATTAAGGCTTTAGGCTTCTTAATTTAAATCTCATGTGGAAACGTTTATTTGACTATCCATAGTCTAACTCTTAATAACCCTCTATTTGATTTCCACCTACCCGCTCGCTCTTAATCATGCCATGGTCTTAGACTTTGGTTACATCTCAACTACATCTTTTAATTCACTTTATTTCTATTATAACCTCATATAATAGAAATATACCAATAACCCACTTAACTTTACCTTTCCGCCTTCCCACGACCTTTGCACATTTTCCGATGCTCACCTTTATCGCATTCACCCTCCACCGTTGATTTCACTCCACCAGATCAACGACTGTCACGCGATCTCCATTCATCCTCCGGAAAGCAAACAAACTTAACTTGTGCTGATAACCACATCGGGTCCGCTCAAAATGATAACCTGCACACACTTTTCCATGCAATTACCATCCGATCCATCAACCCATGGACGGTCCTGATCACCAGATCTCAA
The DNA here is from genome assembly GCA_031772625.1 of Pinus tabuliformis. NCBI lineage: Eukaryota > Viridiplantae > Streptophyta > Pinopsida > Pinales > Pinaceae > Pinus > Pinus tabuliformis. The sequence goes on along the minus strand of CM062810.1, from coordinate 341,164,114 downwards.
CAGGATTTAACCCCGCTGCATAAACTCTCATCGGGTCCATTTTTCAAAGATTCCTCCGCGCTTGCTTAGCATGCGATATTCGTCTAATCTCAGATTCAACGGACGGTCCGATCACCTCTAGACTTCAAATGAATTAAGATATGGTTCGTAAACCTCATCGGGTCCATTTTCTGGAAACCACTTATGGTTTTGAGGGCGCGCGAAAACAACTTCCCGCTTATGGAAACCGCTCTTCTCTTCTGCTAGCAATTAGGTTTAATCTCCGCCATTCATTTATTTTACTTTATGCTGCGCGACTTAATCTTGGCCGCCCATCACCTTTAGCCTCGTTCTTTGATCTTATAGATCCAACGACTCCTGTGCATCATCATCTCATTTCTTCATCCTTCCCTTTACTTTGTTTTTACGCCATTTCATCAGTGTTCTTCTGTGGTTTTGGGTTTCTTCCAAGGTTCTGGTCTTTAGTTGTTCTGCCACACAACTCTCTCATGAGCTTAACTCTGCGTACTCTTTAATCACTGTCACTCTCGAAATTCATGTTGATCCTTCAATCGGATTTAACGATCCAACACGAGCCAACATCCTTACTTCTTCTTTGTGTTCTGCCCGAACTCCACCTGCATACATATACTATGCAAAATTACACTAATTCATACACAATTCATAACTCCATTAATCGATACACACCACACAATTCAGGAATCGAATTCTCTGTATTGATAATTAAATATTTACATCAAGAGTCTCTCTCTCTATGGCCTGATTTTCTAATCAGTGGCCTCTGTTTTCCTACCTGCCTGTAGGCTTACAATCAAACCTATCTAACTCTCGAACTAATTCCTAGTTAGCTAACCCTTGACTATGCCTTTTAGGCTTACATTCATACAAAAGGATTGTACAACCAATTCCTCGTTTAGATCCATAACCTTCTCAACAAAATCCTAAAATCTCTTCTTTATCCTAAAGATCCTCTCTAGTTCCTCAAATCATGGAACCAACTCCTAATCTAAGATTTCCAACTGATTCCCATATCTTTCAACTATCCTAAATCTCTCATGTTCTCCAACATTCGAGAACATTTACAAATATGCCTCACAATACTTAATTAATTCCTATTCTCATTAAAATCACCCAAAAGCCTAGATAATTACATTAATTTAACACTTAGGAAACCAACTTCTTTAAAACACAAGACCCCCTATGTTTACTAAAATAAAGTGATTTTTTCTGAGCTGAATGCTCCTGGAGCAGAAACCCGCCTTAAGCAACTTTTCAACATTAGCTTTGATAGCTGCTGCTTTTCTAGGGTTTACTGGTTGAAGCTTTTGGCGAATAAGCTTTGCATTTTCATATGTCTTGATCTCATGTTGGACTATAGATGGATCTATACCAGGAATTTCCTTATAAGACCAAGAAAACATGTCTCAAAACTCTTTAAAGAGATTGGTATAAGTTTGAATTTCTTCAGAGGAAAAATCAGCTCCAATGAGGACATTTTCGATAACGTTAGGATTCTTAGAGATGTTCATTGGAACAATTTTTGTAATGACAGACATGTTACCTGTGGTCAAAAACTGTTCAGGGGCCAAAGGATTTAAAATTGGGTGAACATCACCAGTAGATGAAGGAATGGACAAGCTTGATTCTACTTCTCGCAAATCAGGGAGGAAATATGACCGATGATGCAAATCATCCCACGGTCTCTCAGACCTCATCATTGCTTCTAGAATTGCTTCTTTGGATGGAAAAATAGTATCTAGGCAATCCATAACAGAAGTTGAATCTAGAGTCCAGGCCGAAGCCACATCCCCATCCAGCTCCTCTAGTGAAAAAGGAGTAGGATCAGAGTCTGCAGTGTTAACTATAGATTGATAAGCAATTTCAGCTGTAGACATAGGAAATTCCATTCCACCCACTTGTCTCTCATCTAATGTGGTTTCAGAAGAGGTTAAGGGCTAAAGATCCGAAAAATAATGAGTTCTAAATAACTCTCTTCGAGAAGGTGCCTTGGAAGATCAAATAACATTAATTCTAGCAACAGGAGCAAGAAAATCAAAGGTACCCATTAAGGAAGAGTACATCCCAACTCCTATATTCTCAATAGGTTGCTTAGGATTGTTCATTAAGGGTACAATAGATTCAGAAAATGCATTGGATTCACCTGGAGAATAATCCATCTGATCAACTGTTACAATTCTCCCTTCATGAGGAAAACAGAGGACGCAGAATAACTATGATACAATAGCATCCATATCGTAAATCCAATTTCTTCCCAAGAGGAGATTGTAATCCAAATTTGCATCAACTATTTCTACTTCAATATTTACAACCTTGCCCCCAACACAGACAGGAAAGGCTGGAATAATCCCATGTGGCCTATGAGAATGACCATCAAATGTTGTTAAGAGAGTAGGTGACGGAACAACCTGAGGTGATCCAATAGCCTTCCAACATGATATGGACATTACACATGTGGAAGCTCCCTCATCAACTACAGTTTGAAAGATATTGGTCTTTCGGTATGTAGACTTGATTTGAAAATCCATATGATGTGGGAGTCTCTTCTTGATATTCGACATGTCGAATGTAAGGATAAGAGAGTTCTTTGGATCAACTGCTCTGATCGCAGTGAGTAATGCACTCCTTTGTGTTGGGCACGACTAGAGTACCTCTAACGCTGACATGGCACAAGGACTCTGAGCCAGATCTTCTACAATGGAGTAGTTCTGAGTTGCCTTGGCATTGGGGTTAATTGTCGAACGTTTTGCGGAGCCTTTCAACATCTAAGGTATAGAATCAACTACGGGCCTCTTGATATGGAGTGGCTCTAAAACATCAGGAGTAGTCTTGGCCTTAGATGATTCTGGTTCACCATAATCACGTGACCGTGTAGCAACGTCAATATGTGAACTCATCATATAAACATTTGATGGATTTTCCCCTTCCTGGTTGCCCCTAGTGGGGGTACCAGTACTAGAATTCATGCCAACAAACAACTACTGCCCTTGGGGAAAAGGGTTAGTTAGCATAGCCTGGGAGCTAGAAGACCCTTGCTAAACCAACAAGCGCTGAGCATCCTGAATCTTCGGGCAAAGATGAGTCAAATGGTCACCATTGCATAACTTGCATGGAAACTTCACTTTCTTCTTAGACTCTTTTTAACCCCCTCCAACATCACTGTCAGGCTTATTTGCATTACCCTTCCCATCCCGATTCTTCTTCTTACCATGTCCTTTCTTCTTCCCATTAGATTGTTGATTTCCTTTGGGGTTAGAAGTTTGAATGGAATTGATAGACGAAGGTTGAGAAGGCATGGGCACTGATGGCGATGCTTGAATAGAAGAAGCAGTTTGCAAAGACAATTGTTGCAATTGATTTAGTAGGTTAGCCGTGCTATTATCAATCGATCCAACTAGCCTGTTGGCATGGGGACCTAGCTTTGTTTTGGCTAGATCAACCTTAGATCTAGGAGCACCAAGCAAATTTTTCTCAAGAATCCCATATTGAGAATATATGATTTCTAACTGTTAGGCTCTAAAAATAGCTTGTTCTTCGGTGAATACACTAGAGGGTGATACATCCTTAGATATTTCAGGTTGCAAAGATTTGAGAAACCATTCAAGAAGGAATTCTTGTTTAGTCAATTTATTGTTCTTAAATTGTAAGCATGAATTATCAATCAAGGCAGGTAAACTGATGAAGTACAAGTGCACTGTATGTGCTAGAAGTTACTTATGTCATTAAGGTGTTTATGTTATAGTTAATGTCTAAATCTAGAGTCAATATGGAGATGATGTTATTGCCTATATTAAAGTATTATCTTTGAGATTTGTTAATTGGTTATTCTAAAAGTAATCCTAATTGAATTGAACTTTGTGGGATGGTTGAATAATGATCCTAACTCTACTCTGTTAAATTGTTTTTGATTATGTTTGATTTTTATTGTTGCAGCTAAATTAGGCTAATTATGAAAGCATGTGAGGGAGATTCTATTTTATCAAATTGGAAAATAAAAGATGTTTTGAATTCAGATGCTAAGAAAAGACTGTCACTCTTAACTATTCCAACTTCATTCAATGCAAAAATAAAACAAAAATGAGATTGATAAGCTATAAAATAACTAAACTATGAAACAAAATTACTGAGTTATACTAGGTAGAAAGCAAATGAAATGATTGAATTATGCTAGGTATAAAGAAAACGAAATTACTAATGCAGAGATCAATTTAATTGCGAACTCCATTGAATTGCATACTAAAAATATAAAACAGAGCATCCACAAATTAATTCTAAGAAATAAAAGAAAATCTACTTGTAGTGAATCAAAGACCTGATCTGCACACAGGGGCCCTCCACGAGGCAGTCAACAGCTTTAACCAACACAACATAAAATGTATGAACCAAGATCTATTAATTGGAAAATAGTTTCAACATGATGCTTTCAAAATTACATATGGTGGCGCACCCCAAAACACAGAGCAACCATTGTTCTTATAATGTTTTCTTAATTAACAACATGAGAAATTCAAGCCTAAGTATCTTCGCTACAATCCTTATCAAACCAAATCATATCGCTTATTCATTGATTTTCTATTTGAAAAAGCAAATCGATAATATCTCTTGAAACTCAGACTTTGTTCCGACACATTATCTTGCGGTTGATTGTCATGGTTGACTGTGTTGCAGTGCGATTATCTTGATGGATTGGTTCGAGTAAATAGGAAGAAATCCATGAGAGGATCATTCTCTATCTACCCATATACTCCTTTGCTGAGCTGGTGCACTCGAACCCTATCAACAATGGAAGTAGTTGCGGATCTGTGGATTAGCTGCAGAATTAGGTCAATTCTGTAGCTGAATGCAAACTTTAATAAAACAATAAGGCATATGGAAAAAATATGAAAAATAGGACATATAAGTGCTTAACTTAGCAAAACCTTATATTTATTGCATTTATTTGGATGATAGCATTTGGATGATAGCAATAGGAAAAAGGAGGAAATATGGGCAAAAAAGGGTGTCAAGGTAAAGCAGTTCTTGGACTCTACATTCCCCCACACTGGAGGTTTTGTATGTCCTCATACAACTCAACATTGTCATTCTCCTGTATATTCTTGCTATCACATTCAGGATTCACTTTTTTCTTCTTTCTGGTAGCCACTGCCATTCTTGGTTTCTTCATAAGGATCTTATATTTTAGGTTGATGATTTCTCTTTGCATTGCCCTGTTTTCTTTCTTCAACCTCTTGTTCTTTTTGTACCATAGACTTAAGTGAAGAATAAGGTTGTCACTCTTGGCAATTTGAATTCCATTATGTGCCTTCAGTGTTTGATTTTCATTTTTGAGGTATCTGTTTAATGTCTCCAGCTCAAAGATTTCTTGCTTCAAAACATTAGATGTTGAAGGTTCTTGTGGCTCATTAAATTGGTTACTTCCTTCTCCTGGACTTTGGATTGACCCTTTGGTTTTTGCTTCCTTTCTCTCTAATGATTCTATGTAATCATAAATTTCTTGCTGAACAGGATCAACACCTGGACTTTGTACTGGACTTCTTGGAGGTGAACTGAAGGGAGGTGGTGACACCCTTGGTGACAATCTTAGTGACTCTCTTGGAGAGTCCTCAAGATCTTCAGTTTGCTCTTTCGACTCAAGATCGATATATTCTGCAACTCCTGAGGCTGCTTTTTGTACTGTGTTCAATCTGGTACTTCTTCTTAAACCTATGGTTGGCAATCCCTGAGTTTTCTTCTCTTTAGCTTTTGGATTTTCTTTCTGAGGAAGGATCTTGGTTTGGGGTAAAACCTCTGTTTTCTTGCCGGCTTTCTTTCTTCTAAAATTCCCTTTTTTCATTTTCTGCAAAATATCTACAATGGGTAGTTCATCCTCTGATAATTCTTGTTGGGACTTGGGTTCCTGTTCTATTACTGTTTCCATTTTTCTCTTTCTTCCCCTTAGGGTTCTACTACCACTTGGTTGTTCAGGGGTTTTCTCTTCAAAATGATTTCTTACTAGAAAATTTTCCCAATTGTCACCTATGCTTTGAAGATGAAACTCAATCAAGATTTTTATCAATCCATGATGGTACATTGTATTGTCTATAGACTGGATTTTATTTTGAACATTCATTGACATTTTCTTAAGGCTATGCAAGAGAAAGTATGGAAGATTCATTTGATGTTCTTCAAGGAAATTCATCATTATCCTAATGTGGTAGAAAAACATACATCCAAATCGACCTTCGCAAGTAATAAATTTCTGAAGTACAAGGAGCAAATTTCTCCATTTACTTTTGAGGGCTGAACTAGGAATACCTTTTCTGAAGATGGTAGTGTCCATGTTTGGGTTTTTCAAGAAGATTTTCCAATCTTCCCCTTCGATTCCTCTGTTTTTGAACCACTTTTCTCCATCTCTAGGAAATTTGGTGGCTTCTGCAATCAGGGACTCTGTTACTGCGAACTTGACATCACCTATTTCAACCTTTGTTCCATCAAAATGATCGTGCAAAAGTCTTCGTTACCTCCCTGTGGAAACCATCAAATTTTTCTATGAATTTTAACCACTGTACTTTCTGTAACAGTTCCCTGGTCTGAGGGTATCCTTCCAAGAACTTCTTTCCTGTTGGTTCTGTTCAGACAATAACACCCATGGTGAGAGATGTTTTGTCTCAAGAACTGTTTACTTGAAAGGGAAAAATGGTGTTGGTAGGGTTTCATTCTGTGATGGAGAGAGATGGAGAGGTTGTATGAATTTGGAGAAATGAGAGAATGAGTGAATATAACGAAGGCTTGCAGAAATGAGTTAGCTGTTGGAACACATTCAAATCAATGATTTGGCTATCAAATAGATAGATTCGAAATGATGACGAGACAAGAGTTAAAAATGGTGGACTATAATGGATTTGACAAGCGACTATCACCCATGATTTGCAATGATTTCATTTTATTTCAGTAGTGCTATGTCCACATAATTCATATATGCAATATGTTAACCCTTATTGTAAAATTAAAGTATCACATACCTTCAACTGATTTGCTAACCTTTATTTGTCCTTTGATATCTTCTGCAGGTACTTTGCACTTAAAAGGAGTAAATTATTCTTCAATTTGAGCCACCAAGTGTTCTTGCCAAATTGGCTGCAGAAATCTTATTAGAGCTGCAAAAACTTGTCTGAGTTGTAGAAAGTCACTAATTCTATAGTTGAGAGATTTTTTCCTTTTTAAAAGAAAGGGATGCTTAAGAAAAAGGAATTCTTTTTGGAAGAAATGGTAAAGAGATAAAATTTAAGGTGTCAACAAAAGTTGGTTTTCACTTTAAATTTTCTGTATAAGCATTCCAACATCTTGCTGGTTTTCATGTTTATACATTATTATTTATTTTTATTTTTATTTTATGTGTGTGTGTGTGTGTCTATATATATATATATATTTATTTATTTTTTATTTTATTATGATAGAGAAAAATAAAATTTCTAAGGTGGAAAAGAAGAAGAATTCTTCTCAACCATCTTCAATTCTGAATTGTCTTGGAAAATTTTGACAAATTATTCTTTTGTCAATGGCTTCTGATAAAGTCTAAGTCGATGTCCATTTACTAAAAGAGGAATCTTCTCTTCATCAATAGTCCTGATTCTAGATGCACCATTGTCAAAGACATTTTCAACTTCATAAGGTTCAAGCCAGTGAGTTTGGAATTTTCCTTGGAAATTTTTGAACTTTGAATCAAAGAGTAATGTCCAATCTCCTGGATGAAATTTCCTTTCTTTAATGTACTTGTCATGCCATTTGGATCTCTGTTGCTGAGCTAGGTTGGTTTTCCGGAAGGCTTCTTGTCTTATTTCATCAAGCTCATTGAGTTGTCCCATCCTTTGTTTTTGTGCTTCTGATAAGTCAAGATCTAATTGGACTGCCATTTTATAGGTCTGGTTTTGGAACTCTATTGTAAGTAAGAATTGCTTCCCATAAACAAGTTCATAGGGAGTATGTCTTGTAGTGCTTCTCCATGTAGTTCTATAAGCCCATAAAGCTTATGGAAGCTTTTATGCCCAGTCCTTCCTATGTAAGTGTACAGTCTTGGTAAGAATTGCTTCAATCACCTTGTCTGTAGACTCAACTTGTCCATTCTCTTGTGGATGGTGTGGAGTGGACTTTTGATGCTTGATTTTGTACTACTCCATGAGCTTCTTCACTAATCTAGACGTAAACTGTGTTCCTTGATCCGTTACAATTTCTCTTGGAACATTGAAACGAGTGAAAATATCCTAAAAAAGAAATGAAACTACAACATTTTCAGTAGCAAAAGGAAGTGCTTTAGCTTCTACCCATTTAGTGGCATAATCAGTACATACCAGAATATACCTTTTTTGCTTTGAAGGTGGATTGATTGGACCAAAAAAATCTAGTGCTCAATTTTCAAATGGTTCAATGAGTACCTGAGGATGCAATGGCATTTCATTTGAAAGAGCAGGTTTGCCCATTCTCTGACAACTGTCACATCTTTTAACATATTCCTTGGTATCCTTGAAAATGGAAGGCCAATAATATCCTAAAAGTAGGACCTTATAAGCATTTCTTTTGTCATAAAAATGTCCTCCACATGGTTCATCATGGCATGCTTTAAGTATTTCCAGTATCTCATCTTCTCGAACACATCTTCTGATGATGAGATCTGGTCCTGTTTTGTATAATTCTTCGTTTATCCATGAATAAGATGTGCTATTATGAACTATCCTCCTCTTTTCTCTAGGAGACAAATGAAATGGTATTTTCCCTATAGCTAAATAGTTAGCAATATTTGCATACCAAGGTGATTTAGTAGATACTGCAAAAAGATATTCATCAGGAAATTTATCCTCCACAGGTTGATCATTGTTATCATTCTGAATTCTAGATAAAAAGTTAGCAATTGTATTTTGTTTTCCGGGTCTATCTAGAATGGTGATGTTGAATTCTTGTAACAATAAGAGCCATCTGGTTATTCTTCCATTAGTGATTGGTTTATTCATTAGGTATCTAATGGAAGAATGGTATGTGTGAATGAAAGTTTCATAGCCAATTATATAATGTTTGAATTTGTTAATGGCATGAACTACAACTAAAAACTCCTTCTCAGTTATAGTATAATTTAGCTCTGTTGGAGTTAAATTTTTACTGGTGTAATAGATTGCATAAGGAGTAAGGTATTTTTTCCCTAACACAGCTCCTAAGGCTGTATCTAAAGCATCAGTTGATATATGGAAAGGCAATTTCCAATTAGGTCCTTTTAAGATAGGTGCTTCAGAAATTTTCTTTTTCAAAGTTTCAAAGGCAGTTTGACAATTAGAATCTCAACTGAATTCACAGTCTTTGGTAAGTAGTTTAAAGAGTGGAGATGCAATTTTTGTAAAGTTTTCTATAAATCTTCTATAATATCCAGTAAAACCAAGAAAACTCCTAACATCTTGTTTGATAGCTTAGCACTGATAATTTAGAAATGACCTCCACTTTAGATGAGTCTACCTTAATTCCATCTCCTGAAATATGTTGACCTAAAACAATTCCTTCATTAAACATCATAAAACATTTCTCATGACTTAATGAAATATTTGTTTCTTTACATCTTATTAGAACTTTTTCTAAAATTTCAAGTGTTTCTTTAAAATAATCTCCATAAATTGTGAAATCATTCATATACACTTCCACACAATCATGAATAAGATCAGAGAAAATTCTGAGGACTACTCTTTGGAATGTTGCTGGAGCATTGCATAGTCCAAAGGGAAGTACCCGATAAGCATAAGTTCCCCATGGACAGGTAAATGTGGTTTTATCTTGATCTTTAGGTGCTACCTGAATTTAATTATATCCACTAAAACCGTCCAAAAATGAAAAATACATTTTCCTTGCTAATGTGTCCAGGACTTGATCTATGAAAGGAAGTGGAAAATGGTCTTTTAATGTTTCTTTATTTAATTCCTAGTAATCAATACATACTCTCCATTTCTCATTTTTCTTCAGAACAATTACTAGGGGTGAAACCCACTGACCGTCTGATATTGGATAGATGAAATTTACATTTAGCAGCTTTTGTAATTCCTCCTTAACAATTTCTTTTAGATTTGGGTTCATTTTTCGTTGTGGCTGTCTAACTGGTCTTGCACTTTGTTCAATGTATATATGATGCATGCAAGTTTAGGATCAATTCCTCTCATATCAGTGTATTCTCATGCATAAGAAGCTTTTGTAAAATTTCTACCAGTTGATTCTTTTGTAATTCTTCCAGGGTTTTATTAATATTCAAAGTTTTACGTGGAAAAATTTCTATTGAAAAATTCCCAAATTTCTCCATAGAGAGCAAAGATACTTGTTTAGATGAGAGATATTCATTTCGACTATGGTCATAATGTGAGGAAGATTCATTATTTTCCAATAGATTTAAAATTTGGTCCTCCTCTCTTACTTGTTCAGTAGTGAAAATAGGTTGTATATCATCATCATCATCATCTATCCATTCCTCACTCTATTTCTATTGTTGTTTTTGCAGGTGGGTATAATGTAAATTTCTTTGTAGAGTTTCCATCTGAGATAAACATGTCACTTGATCTACAACCGATGAAAGCATCAACTGTAGCTAACCAAGGTCTTCCTAGGATTAATGGATGTCCTCCTAAATTATTCTTGGGTGTTAAGACCATGAAATCGATAGGATATTCCCAAGAATTTAAGGATACACAAACATCTTCTAACACACCATCGGGTTTAATTACAGACCTATCTGCTAATTGTAACAATGTTGGTGTGAATTGAAGGTTAGGAAGTCTAAGTGAATCCATAACTTGTTTACTCATTATGTTTATGGCTGCTCCTAGATCAATCAGTGTGTTTGGTATTTCAATTCCATTGATGTGAATTTTCACAATGGGGCTCCCTGGATCTAGATATTTTTGGATTGTTGTTTTCCCTATCACGATGTCTTCAATTTTCCTGACTAATTGAATTCTTTTTGTCTTTTCTTTTTCTTCCTGATCTTTGAGTACTTAATTCCTTAATTTTTTTTACAAAGATTGGTATTTCTTTTATGGTTTGCAATAAAGGAATTTTTATACAGACATTTTGTTAGGCCCCTATACTAATAGTGTAACCCCTTATTGTTATTAGTACAACCCACTTATTATATTGATGTACCCATGTAGTGCCCATATTGCTACTATTGTGCCCCATAGAAGCCCACTATTGTATTTATTGTGCCCTTACATTATTATTGTTATGTCGACTCTGATTATGTTATTACCCCTTAGACTCCTATATATGGGAAGGAGGTCTTTTCATTTGTATCATCGAAGAATTGCTCATTTATGTAATGTAAAGGAGGTTTCCCCCTCGAAGAGGCTGAATTCTAAGGCGCGGATCTCTCTTTTCTATCTTTTTGTGAGCTGGTTCCATAACATTTGGTATCAGAGCTTTGGATTCTAGGGTTTCGCTGCTCCAAATAGGTCATCGTGGCATTTTTTTTTTACGACGTTTCAGAAGCTAAAAAAAAATACCCATTTGAGAAGACATTGCGCTGAACCTCGGGTCCGAATTTTAGAGCATTTCGCACTATATTTTCGGAGATATGATCTGAGGAAGTTAGTCTTTTTGCAGACTCCTGAATTACATTCCAAACAGGTGACCTGGGGAAAATCGTCATAACTTTCTCTTTGAGCATCGGATTGAAATTTCGTAAGAAGGTACAAAAAGAGGATGGAATTTAGTTTCTTGTAGATATTTTTCAGAGCCAAAGGTCAAAACAGTGACACGTGGCACTTCATACAAGTTCGCTCTTCTGGAAAGGTCTATAATCAGGTCATCTTGGGAGATTGTGCATAACTCTTTCTTGGAGAATCCAATTTGGATCAGACTGGTGGCATTAGAAAGAGGACACAGAGGGCTACTACAGGTCACAATTTCAGAACTTAAAGATCCAAAAGTACAGAGTTACAGTCGTTTCAAGATCGAGCTCCTAAAATCAAGAAAAAGCAAGATGAGGAAGTTTGATGGCAAGGATCCGGTAAATTGGATACTTTAGATGGAGCAATATTTTGATCTACATGGTGTACCACTGTTACAAAAGGTATGTATTGCATCTTCATATTTAGAACTGGATCAATTTTTATGGTATGAAGGGCTTTGTTCTCGTAAACAACTTATTACGTGGTCAATTTTCACGGAGGAAATGATAGCACATTATGAGGATACAAAGAGCAACACCTTCTTTAGAGCAACACCACAACAATTGAAAAGAGTAAAAGGGCTTTGTGACATAGTGGAAAGAAAAATTATGGAAACCAGGAAGCATACCCCTCACAACTACAAATATGGAAGTGTTGTTTCTCCTAGCCTTCCACAACCTACAAGGGTTACACCACAACAATTGGAAGAAAAAAGAGAAAAAAGGGCTTTGTTACAATTGTGATAGCAAATGCACTAAAGGTCATAAGTGTGCTGAGAAGAAATTATTTTACATAGAATATGAAGAGGAGGAAGAAAATGATCAAGAAACATCAAAAGAAGAAGATATACGCCAGGACCCCACCCCAGAGAAAGAAGAAATGAATCAGACCATATCTTATAAAGCATTGGCAAGAATTACCACTTCTCAAACTCTCAATATAGAAGGACATATCAAGAAGAAAAAGGTGCAAGAAGTGAAATATCACATCGAGAAAGAAGAAATGAATCCAACCATATATTGTAATTCATTGGTTGAAATTACCACTCCTCAAACTATCAAGATAGAAGGACATATCAAGAAGAAAAATGTTCAAGAAGTGAAAGATCACATCGAGCATCAAGAAATGAATCCGACCATACCTTGTAAAGGATTGGAAGAAATTACCACTCCTCAAACTCTAGAGATAGAAGGACATATCAAGAAGAAAAAGGTTCAAGCAGTGAAAGATCGCATCGAGCATCAACAACAAGTTCTCCAAATTTTAAAGGATAACGCCACTTCGGTGCAAAATCAAACAAAACAACAGGTAGATCAACATCGTAGTGAAAAATGTTTTGATGTAGGTGATTGGGTATTTTTACTGCTACATCTCAAGCAAGCTATTTATGAGAAGGAAATGTTGGCAATACTACATGCACTTAAAAAATGGCGACCTTACCGAATGGGAAGACTCTTCAAGGATGAGGATGTGGAATCATTGTTTTGTGCTATTTCTATTATCCAACTAGATTGGATAAACGAACCAAGGGATGAATAGAAGAAGGACAGAGAAGTATGGCCACTTATTCAAAAGTTGCAAAAGATCCCAATCCAAACAATATTGCCAGAAATTGAAGAGGAAGGAAAAATCATATTGGAACCTGGAGCAGTCACAGAAGCAAGAACCCGACAGCTATGAAATCGATCAATTTTAGAATATCTCATCAATTGGAAGAACTTACCCGCTGAAGATTCCACATGGGAGGACAAGAATTTTATACAGGAGCATCAAGAACTACTCAAGCGTTGGGGACAACGCTTTTTGAAGGAAAGGGGCATGTTAGGCCCCTATACTACTAGTGTAACCCCTTATTGTTATTAGTACAACTCACTTATTATATTGATGTAGCCATGTAGTGCCCATATTGTTACTATTGTGCCCCATAGAAGCCCACTATTGTTATTATTGTGCCCTTACATTATTATTGTTATGTCAGCTCTGATTATGTTATGACCCCTTAGACTCCTATATATAGGAAGGAGGTCTTTTCATTTGTATCATCGAAGAATTTCTCATTTATGTAATGTAAAGGAGGTTGCCCCCTCGAAGAGGCTGAATTCTAAGGCGTGGATCTCTCTTTTCTATCTTTTTGTGAGCTGGTTTCATAACACATTTCTTAATTCATCCATCATATTATAATCACGCAATTTGATTTGTTTTTCTACTCCTTCATCAATTTTCAACCATTCAGGAAAAGGTGGTCTAATGGATTCCGAGGGTTTTCCTATAATAGGAGTATTTATTGGAACATTTTTTGTTTGATTATTCTCTTTCTGAGGGAGAGAGGTTTCTCCTTCTTCAGGTTGCTTTTTATGTTTTTGAAGATTTGTCCTTGCTTCCTCAATAACAACAGGGGGTTTTCTTTGCAATACTCTTCCAGGCCTTAATTGACATTATTTACATCTAGTAGAGTTATTACATAGGTTTGAGGATTTTGCCCTTCCATGTTGTAAACAGGATGTTGTTGTGATATTTTATTATTGGGATTCAGAAGTGGATGAGCGAGTAATTGATTTGATTTTTATGCAAATGGTAGGGAGAGCTGTGGATTTTGATTTTGAAACTTGACTTGAGGTAATTGATTGGATTGAGGAATTTGATTAGATTGGGGTAGGAATTGTGGTGGAAAATTAGGATAGGATGGTGAATATTATTGATATTGAGCAGAAGCCCCATAAGGATTTTTCCATCTTTGATTCCAAGATTGTGATTATGGTTGAGTCCAAAGGTTGCTAAGATGGATTCCAATTATTTTGTGAAGATTGAGCAAATTGTTGTGATCTAAATCCTTGTGGTTGATTTGTTTGAGAGTTATGCCATGATTTCTTGGCAATAAAGTAAAGAAGTTCTACTTGTTTTGGTATCCCTTCATCATAAAATACAACCTTGAGACTTGGTAAAGAAGGAAATTCCTTAGTGTCATGGTTATCTGCACATATGGCACAAGTTTCTATAGTTTTAAAGTCTAAAGGACATTCTCTTAGAGCATGCTTCTTTCGACATCTTGGATAGAAAATGGATAATGTAGCATTTTTAGATTTTTTCTTGTTCTGTATTTTAAGGGTGTCTATTTGTTCACTTAGACTCCCTAAAATATCTATCTTGAAAGTATTAAGCAAGCTTCCTAATTCTGACCTACTCACTGTCCCAACTACAGATTTATTGATTCTTGAGGGTCTCTAGGACTTTTTCCAACTCGTGCTTTACCCCTTGAGATATGTACACATAAATCACAGATATTTGCAAATGGTAATTGAGAAATATCTCATTTTCCTGTTAAGTTAACGAGATCGATCCATTCATCTTTGATAGCTTTGAGTAGGAGAGATTTCAAAGTTTCCTCATCCAAATTATCCATTTTTTCTCTTTTTAATATTATAGACAAATCTCTCGACTAAGTCTTCAAGGTTCTCATCTTCTTTTTGTGCCATTTTGAAGACTTCGTCTTTAATGTTATGAGGCATACAGTAATCTCTATATTTCTCTAAGAAATCTTCTTTCATTTGTGCCCATGTCCTTATAGAATTCATCCCTAAACTCATGAACCATTTTAATGTTGAATCCTTTAAGGTAGCAGGGAACAATTTCAATTTTTGAGCATCATGCAAATAATCATATGATCTGCATAATACTTCAAATTTGATCAGAAATGTCTCTGGGTCTTCACTTCTTTTTCCATGGAAATTAGGAAGAATAGAAGGTGAAATATTTTTCATTGTGAGGGTTGTATCTTCATAAAAAATGGTAAATCCAAAAGGATCTTGATTTCCTCTACCTCTACCCCCTCCTCTATTTCTATCTCCACCTCTTCCTCTTCCAATCCTATTCTGCTCACCATTGACATTTTGTACCTCACCTTCCCCTTCTTCAACCATGATAGATTCTTTAGAACTAATGTAAGGTTCTTCTAATTCTTCTGGTTCCTTTGTCAATGGCTAGCCAAAATAAGTTTCTTGTTCCTCTTCTTCACTGGGAATTTCTAATTCTTCTCCTAGTATTTGTTCACCAGTGAAAGATAGAAAAATTACTCTTGTAGTTGGGGATGTATGATTTTCTTCAATTATAGCTTCAGTAGATGAAGTAGGTGAAGTTTTGGATTGGATTTCTGATCTTGAGACTTCAGGAAGTCTTCGTTGTCCTACAAATGGAATTCAGGTTTGAGTAGGTGGTGTGGAACTTCGAAGTCATGGTGGAGTGAGTGGATTTGTGGGGATTAAGCTTCTTCCTCGTCCTACAAATCTACCTCTAGAGTCTCTTTCCCTATGCATATCATGTTTTTAATTGATGATTTTTTTTAATTTCTATTTGTACTTCCTCGGCAACGGCGCCAAAATGTTTAGTCAATTTATTGTTCTTAAATTGCAAGCATGAATTATCGACCAGGGCAGGTAAACTGATGAAGTACAAGTGCACTGTATGTGCTAGAAGTTACTTATGTCGTTAAGGTGTTTATGTTATGGTTAATGTCTAAATCTAGAATCAATATGGAGATGATGTTACTGCCTATATTAGAGTATTATCTTTGAGATTTGTTAATTGGTTATTCTAAAATTAATCCTAATTGAATTGAACTTTGTGGGATGGTTGAATAATGATCCTAACTCTACTTTTTTAAACTGTTTTTTATTATGTTTGAATTTTTATGTTGCAGTTAAACTAGGCTAATTATGAAAGCATGTGAGGGAGATTCTATTTTATCAAATTGGAAAATAAAAGATGTTTTGAATTCAGGTGCTAAGAAAAGACTGTCACTCTTAACTATTGCAATTTCATTCAATGCAAAAGTAAAACAAAACCGAGATGATAAGCTATGAAATAACTAAACTATGAAACAAAATGATTGAGTTATACTAGGTAGAAAGCCAATGAAATGATTGAATTATGCTAGGTATAAAACAAAACAAAATTACTGATGCAGAGATCAATTTAATCACGAACTCCATTGAACTACATATTAAAAATATAAAACAGAGCATCCACAAATTAATTCTAAGAAATAAATAAAATCTACTTGTAGTGAATCAAAGACCTGATCTGCACACAGGGGCCCTCCACGAGTCAGTCAACAGCTTTAACCAATGCAACATAAAATGTATGAACCAAGATCTATTAATCAGAAAATAGTTTCAACAGGATGCTTTCAAAATTACAAACGATGGTGCACCCCAAAAAATAGAGCGACCATTGTTCTTATAGCGTTTTCTTAATTAACAACATGAGAAATTGAAGCCTAAGTATCTTTGCTAAAATACTTATAAAACCGAATCATATTGCTTATTCATCGATTTGCTATTTGAAAAAGAAAATTGATAATATCTCTTGAAACTCGGACTCTGTTCTGGCACATTATCTAACGGTTGACTGTCATGGTTGACCGTGTTGCAATGCAATTATCTTGATGGATTGGTTCAAGTAAACAGGAAGAAATCCGAGAGAGGATCATTCTCTATCTACCCATATACTCCTTTGCTGAGCTGGCACACTCAAACCCTGTCAACAATGGAAGTGGTTGCAGATCTGTGGATTAGCTGCAGAATCAGGTCAATTCTGTAGCTGAATGCAAAATTTAATAAAACAATAATGCATGTAGACAAAATATGAAAAAGAGAACTTATAAGTGCTTATCTTAACAGAACTTTATATTTATTACATTTATTTGGATGATAACAATAGGAAAAGGGAGGAAATATGGGCAAAAAAGGGTGTCAATGTAAAGCAGTTATTTGACTCTACAATTCTTGTGGAATATTGGCTTTAATAAACCTCTTCCTTCTCCTCCATTCCTGGATACGATCATAAATTTGGGTTGTCTGGCCTTGGTGGAAATTAGCTAATAGCTCAATTCCAACATCATAATGAACGTCCAACTGAAAATGGTTTAAAAATATGGTAGCCAAGTCACCAAATGAAGCGAAGGTGCCCCCTGGGAGTTCAATATACCATTTAGCTACATTCCCAGTTAGGGTGCATTGAAATAGTCTCAACTTGATTGAATCATCTATCAGGGAGTTCAACGAACACCATAAATGGAAAGTGGTTATATGGTCTCCCAGATCTTCACTAGTCTTCCCTTCAAATTTGGGTATGTTCGATGGAAGTTTGGATGGAACCGGAGGCCAAGCCGGATTGTATCGGATAGGATCATTAGCCAACTTTGATAGATCTGGCAAGTTTAAAGTTGTGAGGAAAGGTAAGTGCGGAGGACCTTGAGGATTCCACCCAGTCTGGGCAGAATTTCCAACGTTCTGAAAAGAATATCCTGAATTTGTGAAGGCACCAGGTTTCCTAGAGTAATTCATAGAAATTCCTGAACCATAAGGAAAACCCTGTGTCCCAGAAAAATTCGGAGTTTGTCCAACTCCTGTAGAAAAATTGCCATATCCAATTAAATTGCCCCTTAGTGATGTATTAAATGGAGTAGAGAGCCCTTGGTAAGGGTTCCATGCATTAGCAAAGGGATAAAAACTATGAAATGAACTCACAGAGGAGTACGACATGTTCCCCTGTTGGCTAAAAGAGAACTAATTCCCGGCTTCCGAGTTGCTAATAGCTGGATTAATCCATCCTTGAAAAGGATTATAACTTTGACCTGTGGAGGGAAAAGGCATTGATCCTAAATATGAGTTAGATTGTGGTATATGACCACTCCCAAAAGGGAAACCCTGGAAAGAAGTTGATCCACTCACCATGGAAGTCATAGATGTGGAAGCAATGGATGGAAAAGTTAAGGGAATGGAAGGAATTGCGCTAGTAGGCATTGCAAAGGAGAAAGAACCAGTGTTGGAGGAAAAAGCTTGGGTGCCCCACTCGAAGATGGAATGGAGGTAGAGCCAAAAATTGCAGTGCTAGGAGTGGTTGAAGATATGGAAATTGTACCTCCTCCTTGTACTGAGATATGAGTTTGTACACTAGTAGCACTAGTTGAAACGATGCTCCCAGCAACGGCCATAGAAGGAAAAGACTGATATAGACTAGGGCTCGAAAGCCTGTGGGTCGGAGTCTTGAAGTATAATAGAACGTTTGGATAATAGGGAGGGAGAGGAGAAGGAGTCAGAGGAGACTCCGAGAGTTCTTCAACCTCTATAACGTCTTCCAATTGGAAGAGGACTCTAGAAAGGACTGGAGTGTTCCTCTCCAAATATCGACTTACACTAGGTCTATTATGTGAATCAATAGCTTGAACTGGAGGATCAATCTTCGTTACGTCTACTACCACTGATTGGAAATCACCAATAGAATTGCTCCTACGCCTTCTGGACGAAGGCTTAACACTCGTAGGTGAAAGCCCACCAAGCCTCTTAGACCGACGAACTGGTCAATCGACCATTTTTAATTATTTTAAGATAACTAATTAACGACTAAAAAAATGTATAAAGCTATGCCGACCAGGAGAAAAGAGCACTCTCTAACAAAGTCCCTAGAAGATACAGTCATTCAAGCAATGTCCAAGTATTTCTGTTCCGGATGATGAGGACCCTACACCAAAATACAAGAAAGTGAAATCAAGGACCTTTCGAAAATAGTCTGGGATAATGACGACCCAGGTCTACCAATGAAGGTGACAGAAACAGTTACGCTAACCTCCAGAAAAAATCCTTTGTCTGTGCAAGCACCCAAGCTTCGCAAGGGTACCCTCCAGAAATACTAACGAACGTGATGCAACGTCTGCCTCAGGTGCTGCAGGATTCCCCTCCGCAACGACCTATGTGGTCCCTAGGAATAACAACTGTGGACACCAATTCGTATCAAAAGTCGAGCGGAACAGTCTCGGGGCGGAATCCAACAAGTAGGAGAGGGCGTATCTCTCTTCCTTGTCTTCACTCTCCCTCGTGCTTGAATCCCAGCCACAAAGCTTTCCCGGACTTTCTAACGACATTGGATTTCACTCATTATTCAACATCTATGTTTAACAGTTTGAGTGGCCTTGGAGTGTTAACTCTCCACTAACCTACACCAAGGCTTTAAAGAGCTAGACTTGTTGATGTAATTAATGACAAATCAAAAAATGTTCTAGTTCTTTTTAATTAAGCGCTTGATTTTAAAGGGCCGTTCTTTAGGTCACAAGTAAAATGAGAGTGAAACTTATGGTGTTTTGACGCAAAATAAATCAATATAAACTTAGCTATATGAAAATGCAGCTATTTTTCTTTGATGAAAAGAGATTTCTATGAGGTCCTACGAATTTTATTTTATATATCTATATATCTATATATATATTTTATTTTATTTTTCTTCAGAAACACACTCCACACACTCAAAATCTAACAAAAAGACTAAAATGCTTACAATGCAAACTACCTTAATGCAGACTATAATGATGATGCAAGATTCTATGAATGCTCATATAATAAGCAAATGTGTTTCTTCACAAGATCAATAGGCCAACTTGACTACAAGGAGGGCATAAATTCAATGAAAATCTTCCTTTGAAACCAAGCAAAACCAATCGAAAAAATTTCACAATTGCTAAAAAATAACGAAGAAACCAAAAACAAAAACTGAAAAGAAAAAGAAAGGCAAGAACTATGTTTTTGTCTTTTTCTTTTTTAAAGAACCCAAAGAAATTTTTGAGACCACAAAAGACTACTAAACTTCAAAGACCAAAAACAAGCATAAAGAGTCCCAAAATTCGCAAGTTATGCACATCATTAATATGATGAAACTTGAAACGATAAAAAACTACAAAATTACATAGATTGATTTGAACAACAACATAAAGGACTTCAACAAACCAAAAGAACATCAAGAAAGACTTTCAATATTGCCAAAGAGGCACTCAAAAACCATGAAAAACAAAATAGGTCAACCAAAAAAGGAAAGCAAAGCAAAGAAATTTGAAAATTAGGTTATAAACAAAATTGCAACTAGTTTCTTGTTCCACAAAATCAGAACAACTAAGAACTTCCACAAGAAATCTTGAACCCAAAGCCCAAACTGAAACCTTTTTAAAAAATCAAACCCTAGGTTAACTAGGTTTTTAAACAAGAAGAAGATTAGAAATTCAAAACTTGTAAGAAAGCAGAGCTTCACTGACAGTGAATGACCAGAAAATAACAAAAGCCACTAGGCAAAAATCTTTATTGGGCCAAAGATTTTGAGAAATTAATTCATAGTAAGGTATATGCAATTGTGTAAAGACATAAAAGTATGTATACACGACTAAAACAGAGGAAACTTGCGTATACGCGAGTCTCTTTGAAGAAACTAGTGTGCATACGCTATTGTATCTTCTGAAAAGAGCTATATAAATCTCAATCAAGAAAAACAAAAAATCCAGGCCTGATCTAAAAGATCAGACTTGATGCCTAGGAAGCAAATAGGTCACAAACACTGTAAAAGCAAGAAATCAATCAAACAGGGCATGATCAAGAAGAAACAACCCAATCTAGAAAAAACAAGAACGCTTTCCCAAGTGGAGTCGCCAATTCTATTACGGGTAGAATCACCCTAGGGTCTTGGGTTGAGAACCCCAACAGAGCGAAGGGCATACAACATAAAGAGACACGCAAACAAGTAGTCCTAATACTTAAACTACTGAAGTAGGAAGAAGAAGTATTACCCAAAGGTCCTACATTTGAGGTCGTTCCCGTAGGGTCCAAACCCTCTGCTTCTTCCAATTCCTTAAAACCTGCAACTCATTCAAGCAAAGCATATACAACAACAATAATATAAATCATGTTCATGATATAAGTGTTAGGTCATATAAGAATATAAGAAAATAAGCATTAACATGAGATTTTATAAGCAAATCATGACATATAATAATGCATAACGACATAAACATGAGGAACAAGACAACACCTCTTTATTAATGTAAGCTAAATAAAATACAAAAGAACTACAACCTAAGTCGTCCGATGGCTCTAGGCGAAACCATCCTCCGAATCCGTCCTGCCCAGGCCTCAACAATCCTCCTCCATAAGTATACACAAGGATGTCATGAAGGGGTGATGGACATCTCAAGAATGAAACATAGGTTTCCTATGACTTGGGAGTGCATAAGGCATAGGGATTTCTTTAGAATTGATCAAGGGTGTAATCAACTATAAGATCAATATCTAATATTTTCTCCTCCCTTAGGTCTTCCCATGGAGGTTTATTTATACTTCTCCAAAATAATTTTTGTTTGTTTGTTTGTTTTTGTTTTGTTTTTTGTTTTTGTTTTTGTTTTTGTTTTGTTTTTTGTTTTTTGTTTTTGTTTTTGTTTTCGTTTTTGCTTTGTTTTTGTTTTTGTTTTTTTGTTTTTGTTTTTTTGTTTTTTTTGTTTTTGTTTTTATTCCAGTTGGGAAACAGTTGGGCCACAAGTAAAACCCATAAACTCCACCCGAATTTAAGGAGATTATATATATTATTAATGTTTTAACACATATACGTGGGTTGGGTATAGACTGACCTGCGTGTACACGCTCTTTATACAAGGCAAAATAACTTATGGAATTTAAAACATTGTTTTTTAGAATTTGGACCAAGTCTGGAAGGGAAGGGTTGCCCTAGGCCATATCACAGAGCATCAAATCTACCAAGGATGGTAAATGGTGCTATAACACCGATTGCAATTCCAGAATGGAAATGGTAGGTCATTTCCATGGACTTTATCATAGGTTTGCCGAGGATAGTGAAACTCAAGTAGTTGCATCTAACCTAGGTTAAATGTCTACTTAGGGAGTTAGTTTACAAAGCTAAGATTTAATTAACTAATGTATTTTCCTATAGTTTTTAAGAGAAAATGATCATTCTTGTAAATAGGAGAAGATTTGAGAGTATTGTGGAAGGTTTGAAAAGATTATGGATTAGTGATATCTTATCTAGGGATAAGGGATTAGATGATAGATTTTAGGGATCAAAAGAGATATTTTGGGAGTTAGTTTAGGGATCTAGAACCCACCTTGGATTCTAGTCCATTTGTATAAATTGAGGTGAGCCATGAAGCTTTTATGTAAGATGTAGTATTGTGTGAGTGAGTGTGAAGAATTGAGAAATCTCTCTGTAATTATTTTATTGAAATAATCATTTGTTTAAGAGTTTATATACATTTTTATTGTTTGGCTTTCTAGTATTGTTGTGTGTGTTTATGTTTAGTGTACAGACCCTATGGTTATTTGTATGTGTGTCAATTTTTGGTAACAAAGCCAAAGAGTTTTGCTTCCTTTCTGATAGAGGCAGAGTGGAAGAGGGTTTGGAGACCAATTCCCACTGATCCTTTCGATTTCTCCATACGCATGGATATTTGAGTTTCGACTTTCATAGTTTCTGCGCCTTCAATCTCCACATGGGCTGATAGGTGGACGAAGGTAATATCTAGGGTTTCAATTATTTTTGGCAAGAAAAGACCAGTTCTTGAAGTCTTCCTAGCTTACAGGCAATTCTGAGCATTATGCTAAGAAAGAAGCCACCGCTAGTCTAAGGAGCTAAACATTGGAGCGTTGGAGTAACGATTCGTGAGAAGCCGTGGGATAAACCATGAAAAATGGAGTATTATGTCATTGCTGGGTGAAGAATGGAGTATTCTACCATGTAATAGATCATTGTCGGGATCAAGGCAAATCTCTCACTATAGATGGAACTCGTGTTGTATTTGATGTGCCAAATGAGCATGTCTATTTATTTCTTGCAGCTCAGGAAAATGCAGATGGGGTTGATATCAAATTAATTGAAAGCTATGTGCAAGGATAAGCAGGTTGCTATTGAGAAAGGAGAAATTCTTGAGAGCCAATTGCGTAACTAGGAGAAATTTACTTATGTGGAAAATAAATCAACGTGCTTACACTTTTTCGTTTTTTTGACCTGTGCATTTGGTTGATGGAAGTTTTGTTGAACTTTTGTGTTATTCTTTGTATGCACATAGATTTTTTAGGCATAAAGTGGTGTGCATTAAAAAGGCAGAAGATAGTTTAAAACATAATAGTGAATGTGAAATACAAGGAGTGAGCGAGTTTTTCAAAGTGAGTTGAGTGGTTTTTTTTGTGATAGCTTTAAAAGCATTTAAAATTTCCTAAATATTTATAAGTTTGAAAGTAATAGTAAAGGTAATATTTATGAGTTTGAAAGTAATAGTAAAGGTGAAGGTCAAAAGTAAATAGTAAAGGTAAAGGTAAAGGTGAAAATAAATGGTAGAGGTAAATTGGTGTTGTGTCAAAAGGTTATAAAGCATAAAGCATGGTGGTTTTTATGAAGATAGAGAATAAGTGGTTAGAATATTGAATGATAAATGGTGAATTGTTGCACAAGGTTTTGAGTAGGTGATATATGGTTTCATAAAACCATGTGTGGGTTTGAGAATGCATAGATTTATTTAGATTATAATGATGGTAATGTATGAAATAATATATGCAAAAATCATGAATAGTATATATATACCATCAACAAATTTTCAAGGTATTTTTATTTGTATATGGGTTGAAAGTCTCGAGTCAAAAGAAAATTAAGAGCCAGATAATCAAGTCAAAAAGTTTGAGTCTTTGAATGTAATGGGTGCATGATCGATGGAGCTTGACACCCAAAGTCTATTCATTGTAAAGACAATCTGAAGAGTTACTACAATTGTTGTTTGCAGCAAAAAGAGGAGCAAGGAGTGCTAAGGAGTAAGGTTCAATTGAAAGGAACCACCGAACAAGTTCAAAGGAGTTAACTTGGTAAAGTGAGCAAGGTGAAGTTCACGACAGAAGATGCATATTCCAGAGAAAGGTTAAGATTGGCATTGGTGATGATGAGAAAGAGATTGCTAAATTAAAGGTACGACTTGAAATATTAATGGAGCTATTATAAAGATAGAGACATGGATGGGTAATAAAGGGAATAGTTAAATGGCCAATCCAACAATTGATGGAAAGAAGACAAAAGCGTAAACTGGAAATTTTGGAAACAGAGAAACTCCAGACAAATATATACCTTTGTGAACCAGAGCAAGGATCATTGCTTGGTGATGAGGATGATGAATGTGTGGATATGGACACCAATAAGCAAATTGAAGAAGATGAGGAAGAGTCAGTGGACAACTTGAAGGATTGTATGCTACATAAGGACGAGATGTAGGAAGTCATAAGAGAGACCTCCAGGTCTCATGATTTTGAAACTAATACTTATTTTGTGTTTGCGGGTAGTAGAGAATCGCAAGAAAACAAGAGTGAGTTGGAAATTAAGGAAGCTTAGGAACCATTGGAGGAACCTATGCAAGTCTACAAAGGCATAGATATGAAGGACAAGAGTCATTTTCAACAAAGAATGGATGATTTTTACCAGCAAGAAGATAAGTTGGACATGGCAATTGAAGATATTAGAATATTGATGGTGAAAGTGTCACAAAAGAGACATATTGCAGGAACGAAAGAAGATGCCAGAAGCTTGTTAATGAGAATAAAACAGACATATATCAACAAGGAGAAGGGAGAATTGCAACATAAAGTTTGGAAGTCTGGAAAACAAGAAAGGGCAGCCACAAAACATCAACAACATAACATAGTACATGATCAACGACAAACTAAAGTTTGGGATCCAGGAGCATTTTTATCACCTTATGAAGACTGATGGTCAAGAGACCATGATTTTATTTTACCTGGGGACTATGATGTAGGTGTATCTAACCTAGGTTAAGTGTTTACTTAGGGAGTTAGTTTTAAAAGCTAGGATTTAATTAATTAATGTATTTTCCTATAGCTTTTAAGAGAAAATGATAATTCTTGTAAATAGGATAAGATTCGAGAGTATTATGGAAGGTTTGAGAAGATTATGGATTAGTTAACTCTTATCTAGGGATAAGGGATTGGATGAGAGATTTTAGGAATCAAAAGAGATATTTTGGGAGTTAGTTTAGGGATATAGAACCTACCTTGGTTTCTAATCCATTTGTATAAATTGAGGTGAGCCATGAGGCATGTATGTAAGATGTAGTATTGTGTGAGTGAGTGTGAAGAATTGAGAAATCCTTCTGTAATAATTTTATTGATTAAATAATCATTTGTTTAAGAGTTTATATACATTTTTATTGTTCGCATTTTAGTATTGTTGTGTGTGTTTATGTTTAGTGTGCAAACCCTATGGTTATTTGTACTTGCGTCAATTTTTGGTATCAGAGCCAAAGAGTTTTGCTGGCTTTTTGATAGAGGCAGAGTGTAAGAGGGTTTTGAGACCAATTTCCACTGATCCTTTCGATATCTCCATACGCATGGATATTTGAGTTTCGACATTCATAGTTTCTGCACCTTCAATCTCCACATGGGCTGACAGCTGGACGAAGGTAATATCCAGGGTTTCAATTATTTTTGGCAAGAAAAGACCAGTTCTTGAAGTCTTCCTAGTTTACAGGCAATTTCGAGAATTATGCTAAGAAAGAAGTCGTCGCTAGTCTAAGGAGCTGAACGTTGGAGTGTTGGAGTAATGATTTGTGAGAAGCTGTGGGAGAAACCGTGAAAAATGGAGTATTCTGCCGTTTCTGGTTGAAGAATAGAGTATTCTACCGTGTAATAGATCGTTGCCGCGATCAAGGCAAATCTCTCACTGTAGATGGAACTCGTGTTGTATTTGATGTGCCAAATGAGCATGTCTATTTATTTCTTGTAGCTCAGGAAAATGCAGATGGGGTTTATATCGAATTAATTGAAAGCTATGTGCAAGGATACACAAATTGCTATTGAGAAAGGAGAAATTCTTGAGATCCAATTACGTAACTAGGAGAAAATTCATTGATGTGGAAAATAAATCAGCATGCTCACACTTTTTCGTTTTTTTAACTTGTGCATTTGGTTGATGGAAGTTTTGTTGAACTTTTGTGTTATTCTTTGTATGCACAATTTTTTTTTAGGCATAAAGTGGTATGCATTAAAAAGGCAGAAGATAGTTTAAAACATAATAGTGAATGTGAAATACGAGGAGTGAGTGAATTTTTCAAAGTGAGTTGAGTGGTTTTTTTTGTGATAGCTTTATAATCATTTAAAATTTCCTAAATATTTATGAGTTTGAAAGTAATAGTAAAGGTGAAGGTAAAAAGTAAATAGTAAAGGTAAAGTTAAAGGTGAAAGTAAATGGTAAAGGTAAATTGGTGTTGTGTCAAAATGTTATAAAGCATGGTGGTTTTTATGAAGATAGAGAATACGTGGTTAGAATAAATGGTGATTTCTTGCACAAGGTTTTGAGTGGGTGATATATGGTTTCATAAAACCATGTGTGGATTTGAGAATGCATAGCTTTATTTATTCACATATTATACTGATGGTAATGTATGAAATGGTATGTGCAAAAATCATGAATAGTATATATATACCATCAACAAATTTTCAAGGTATTTTAATTTGTATATGGTTTGAAAGTCTAGAGTCAAAAGAAAATTAAGAGTCAGATAGTCAAGTAAAAAAGTTTGAGTCTTTGAATGTAATGGGTGCATGATTGGCGGAGCCTGACACCCAAAGTCTATTCATTGTAAAGGCAATTTGAAGAGTTACTACAATTGTTGTTTGCAGCAAAAAGAGGAGCAAGGAGTGCTCAAGAGTAAGGTTCAATTGAAAGGAACCACTAAACAAGTTCATAGCAGTTAACTTGGTAAAGTGAACAAGCTGAAGTTCATGACAAATGATGCAGATTACAGAGAAAGGCTACGATGATGCCATAGCAATTGGCATTAGTGATGACGAGAAAGTGATTGTTGAATTAAAGGTACGACTTGAAATATTAATGGAGCTATTGCAAAGACAGAGACATAGATGTGTAAAAATGAGAATAGTTAACTGGCCAATCCAACAATTGATGGAAAGAAGACAAAAGCATAAGCTGAAAATTTTGGAAACAGAGAAACTCTAGAAAAATATATACCTTTGTGAACTAGAGCAAGGATCATTGCTTGGTGACGAGGATGATGAATGTATGGATATGGACACCAATAAGAAAATTGAAGAAGATGAGGAAGAGTCAGTGGACAGCTTGAAGGATTGTATGCTACATAAGGAAAGGATGTAGGAAGTCATAAGAGAGACCTCCAGGTCTCATGATTTTGAAACTAATACTTATTTTGTGTTTTCAGGTAGTAGAGAATCACAAGAAACCAAGAGTGAGTTGGAAATTAAGGAAGCTCAAGAACCATTGGAGGAACCTATGCAAGTGTACAAAGGCATGGATATGAAGGACAAGAGTCATTTTCAACAAAGAATGGATGATTTTTAACAGCAAGAAGACAAGTTGGACATGGCAATTGAAGATATCAGAAGATTGATGGTGAAAGTGTCACAAAAGAGAAATATTGTAGGAAAGAAAGAAGATGAAAGAAGCTTGTTAATGATCCAGGAGTATTTTTATCATCGTATGAAGACTGATGGTCAGGAGACCGTGATTTTCTTTTACCTGGGGAGTCTGATGCAGGTGCATCTATCCTAGGTTAAGTGTTTACTTAGGGAGTTAGCTTATAAAGCTAGGATTTAATTAATTAATGTATTTTCCTATAGTTTTTAAGAGAAAATGATAATTCTTGTAAATAGGAGAAGATTCAAGAGTATTGTGGAAGGTTTGAGAAGATTATGGATTAGTTAGCTCTTATCTAGGGATAAGGGATCAGATGAGAGATTTTAGGGATCAAAAGAGATATGTTGGGAGTTAGTTTAGGGATACCTACCTTGGGTTCTAATCCATTTGTATAAATTTAGGTGAGCCATGAGGCATGTATGTAAGATGTAGTGTGAGTGAGTGTGAAGATTTGAGGAATCCTTCTGTAATTATTTTAGTGATTAAATAATCATTTGTTTAAGAGTTTATATACATTTTTATTGTTTGGCTTTCAGTATTGTTGTGTGTGTTTATGTTTAGTGTGCAAACTCTATGGTTATTTGTACCTACGTCAGAAACAACATGATTCCATCATGGTTGTTGTGGACAGGTTGAGAAAGGTAGCGCACTTCATTCCAATTGTAATGACCCTTCCAAACTTTATATTAAAAAAAAATTGATTTGATAAACTTCATATTAAACATAAATATGAATTAAACTTTGTTATAAATATAAAATTTAAAACTTATAAATATATATATATATATATATAATATTAAACTTCATAAAATTAAAGTTTATAATAAAAAAAGATATAAAATATCAAACTTTATGTAAAAAGGTAACGCAAGGGCCAAACATGAAATATAAGTAAAGTACAGAAGATCAGAGAGAAAAGTATCTGAGAGTGAAATGCATGCGGAGGCGTGTCGGGAGGAGGAAGAGCGGTGGCCGTAGGCAGGAGGGCGGCCACCGCCAAGCCTGCAATTATAAAACCACTGATCTGAGCCGATCACGGGGGCGGCAAGGCAGAGGAGAAAATCAGCAAGAGAAGGGAGGACAAACCAGAGAAAGACAATTGACTAAGGGAAGAGCTTTAGGTATCTGAGGTTCTGGGCACAGGGGACAGTGAGCTTCTGCGAGAAGCTTACTGGATTGAGCAGCCAGGCTCTGCTCAGTCTAGGCTGGGTGGAATTGGTTTCCCGGTAATTGGTATCAGAAGCAACCACAATGCCATCAACTACACCAGAGCAGGCAACAGTTCAGGTAGGTGTCCAAATTCTCTTATTGTATTTCAGTTCAGTTTTGGTTCTTACTGTATTTTAGTTCTGGTTATTACCGAATTTCAGTTTATGGTCTTTACACCAATGAAGTTTACATTCTTAGCTAGCTATATAGCACGGGTATTCATTCGAGATGTGGTAAGATTGCATGGAGTTCCGAAGAAGATTGTGTTAGACATAGATACAAAGTTCACTTCCAAGTTTTGGAAGGAGTTGTTTGCAGGTATGGACATAGAGTTGGCCTTCAGTATAACTTATCATCCACAGACAAATGGATAGACTGTGAGGATCAACAAGATATTGGAGGACATGTTGAGCATGTATGTGATGCATCAGCAATGAAAGTGGGAAAAATATGTTCCACTGGTAGAATTTTCTTACAACAATGGGTATCAGGAATCTTTGAAGATAAGTATGTTTGAGTTATTGTATGGGTGGAGTTGCAATACTCCAATTAGTTGGAGCAATCCAGTTGTGTTGATTAGAACAGACATGTTGGCAGATATGAAACGGAAATGCATGTTATAAAGAAGAATTTAAAGGCAGCATAGGATAGGCAGAAGAGCTATGCAGATCAGAACAGGTCGTTTAAGGAGTTCCAGGTTGGGGAACATGTGTACTTGCATATCAAACTGAAGAAGAGCTCATTACGGATTGGATCATGTGCTAAGTTGGCACCACGATTTTGTAGACCCTTCAATACTTTTGAGAGGATTGGGCCAGTAGCCTATCGACTAACACTGACTCCGACAGTGAAAGCCCATGATGTTTTCCATGTGTCAATGCTTAAGAAGAATGTTAAATATGTTGATCATGTGATTGACTGGTCTATATTGCAGGTGGAACCAGATGGAGAATTATAGCTGGAGCCTCAGGGTATATTGCAGAAAAAGGTGCTCATGCTCTAGAACCGAGCAATCAAACAGGTTAAAATGCTGTGGAAGCACTTTGGACCCGATGAAGCTACATGGGAGATGGCAGATCATATGTAGGCTATGTATCCTTCATTGTTTGCTGGTTGAGGCAAATAAATTTTGGTATGGTGTTTTGGTACATGTTTTGGTGATGTTGTGGATATGTACATGTGTATATGGATGTTAATACCGCCATGAGATATGTTATAAAGCTCTAATAAGCGATATGGGTTTAATGTCATTACGATGTTATGTTGTTATGTTGTCATGTTTGTTTGCTTCTAAGCAAGGTGATCATTGTAAATACTGTATCGAGCTATGTTATAAAGCTCCATGGGTAGTATGTTTATTTTTTAGCAGTTTTGCTGAGGCATAGGTGTGGTTGAACACCGAGGAAGGTGTGCCCCAAGGGGGAGGGTTTTGTAACAACCTTGGTGAAAATTTCATGTAATAAAAGTTAATAAAGTAAAAAATAATAACCACAGTTGATGGGACACTTATTCCAAGCTGAATGTTGGGCAAAACATTCTAATGGATGTTCATTTGGTTTATTATGTAAAAAGGAAATTGACTAAGGAAATGATTAAGGCTTTGGAAAGGAAAATGGCATTTTTGGCACATTTATTTATGGAATACTGGAAATTAGGAGAAAAGGGAGGTGAAAGGTCACATGTTGCATGTGAGGAGGAAAATGAAGGAAAATAATGGAAAATGAAGAAAATAGAGACCTAATTGATAAAAAGGATTCTAAGGATCAGTTTGTAACCTTTTGTCAGTTCAGTTTTGGAGCTCTCTCATTATTCTCTCTCTCTCTCTCTCACACTCTTGGACACTTAGAGTTTTCTTGGAGCACTTTTCCATTGGATTAAGAAAGGCAAAGAAGGCAAGAGGAAGAAAGGAGCAAGCACGGAAGAGTAGGATCAAGTAGTTACAACAATATTCTTTGCAGGTATCGATTTGCATGTGTATTTTCCTTGCTAGAGTTGGCATGCATGGTATTGCATGTGCTTCCTTTGTTGTTCTGGCATGGGTTTTTCCATGTGTGACAATGTTTTTAGCCTAGCCTTGCCATTTGCAGATAGCTACATTGTGATGGGGTTCTCATGTTTTGGTTGAGCTAGATTGTCGGATGGATTTGAAGCTGAGTGAGGTGGATCTTCGAATGATAGAGCACATGGCCTAGTGGTCCCTGAATCAGACTGTGGATCACGCTAAAGCCATTGGCCTAGTAACCCCTGAGCCAGACTGTGGGTTGCTGTAAATCCAAGATTGTGTTGCCTCGGTGGGCCTCGGAATCCTTCCCGGTGAATGGTCGGATATACGGTAAAGCCTAGAGGTGGTTTCCCTTGATTAGGCCTAGAAATCCTTGCTGGTAGATGGCATGATATACAATAAAGCCTATACGGTGGTGTCTCAGTTCAGGGCCTAGTGATCCCTGGATTGAACTGTGGATTGTGGTAAAGGCCGAGAGACTAGGAGACAAGAAAATTCTTCATGGTGTAGGTGGAGAAATATGGGGAATCCATGCTTGTTTGGCCTAGTGATCAAGTGGAGATCATGGTAAAGCCTGTTATTACATGTTTATTGTGTTGGCCTAGTGATCTGGGATGGATTACAGTAAAGCCTGGTTTTTATTGATGAGGGTGAGGTGGTTTAGCCTCGGGATGCCCTTGTTGGTTCTTTTGGTTTGAGTCCCACATTCATGCTTGGAATATGGCACGAGATTGAATGGTTGAAGAGAGATTTGGCTTATCCATTCTATGGTTAGGTGGAACGTGGTAGGCCCATCTCAGGTTTGGATTTTGCGTCATCAATATGAGGTTATTTCTCCTTGTATTTTTATGAGTATTATACTCGTTTATATGTGGATCATATGGTTGTGATTTCTTTGGTATTTTTGTTTCTATTATGTTGGTTATGTATATGTTTTATGACAATGGCTATGTATGGCTCTCATCATTTTTTTACTTGTAAATGAATGAACAATGTGTCTAATAGGTGATAATGCAACAAATGATATAAGGGAATAATGCTTCATAGTGATTCTCAAATAAGTATGAGACCCCTATGGTTAAATTTGTTGTTTACACTTGTAGATTACATATTTGTGATATGTTTGAAAAAATGACTACCATGGCTAGTGGAAGTCCGGTTAAGGGCTTGTTAAAGTATTTACATTTGCATCATGTTTCCCTGTTATCTTTCTATTTTTAAGGTGTCATTGAATTCTGGGCAATGACCTGGGCTTTGGGCCGAAACAAGTGGCTCAAATCTTGGGGACGTCGGCACAACACTGGGAAAATAGTCCCTAGACACTGGCATGCCTTGGCATGAGAGCATCTAGAGCCTCTAGACATTGTCAGGTCCATATCATGGGAGTGTCTGGGCGTCAAGTGGTCTAAAACCTCAGTGGGACCCAGGGGCAAGCTTCTTGAGTGGTTGGGATGGTTCCTGGGAGTCTTGTAATTGATGTGGAAGGTTTTTATGTTGTGTTTCTGTGATTCCACTTCTTTAAGGTCACATAGGAGGTTGAATCCAATGATAGTAGCCTCTTGTCACATGTTTACCTTGGTTGGTCGGTTACTTGGGTAGATGTGGGAGGAGGGTGTTACACAAACACATCATTAACATATATACCTCATGCCATCAAAGGCTGGTGTACTAACTGTAGACATGGTACAGTTCAGTTTGGGATCCATTACAGTGCCGAAGCATCTCCTCTATTGGTTGGTTTCACTGATTCCAATTGGGCTGGTGACCCTGATGATCGGAAGTCTACTGCTGGTTATGTGTTCACTCTTGGTTCAGGACCTATTACATGGGCTTGTAAGAAACAAGCTGCCATTTCTCTTTCATCAGTAGAAGCAGAGTATCGTGGTGCCGTAGAAGCTAGTAAGGAAGCCTTGTGGCTTCGTCAGATCCTGTCAGAGTTTGTCTTTCAACAGCAGCATCCGACTACACTTTGGTGTGATAATCAAAGTGCCATTCAGCTATGCAAAGATCCAGTCCAACATCAGCGCAGCAAACACATTGAACTGCACATGCACTTCATCAGAAAGCTCATTCACGACCATGTTCTTGAAGTGCAATATTGTTCAACAGATGATCAAGTTGCAGACATCTTCACAAAGGCTCTCATAGAGGCGAAGTTCACTAAACTTCGATTTATGGTTGGAGTTCAGGAAGTTGTCACTAAGGGGGGATAGGCTCTAGTGCCTCCTTCCTTCTCCTATTGTGTCATATTTGTAAATCCTTCAATCCTATCCCAAGTTGTTCTTAAGGGTGGATGTTAGGATATTCCGACACATAGGAAATAGTTAAGTACAACTTGGTCTAGTGTAGAGTTAGGTATAGAGTTAGGTAAAGTGTGTTTCTTTACCGTTGTACATTTTGTAACTTATAATCCGACGGTCACGATATGTAATGATCCGACGGTTCATTCTCTCCTCGATATTACCGACACTTGATCCGTGGCTTGACACCCGATTGGTCCATGAATTCTATTTAAAGCGCATGGAGGGTCATTTGTAGGGTAATCCGTGCATGAGAGAAACATATGTAAATTTTCATTCTTTTATTAATAAATTGCCTGAAGTGGCCGCGTTGGCTCAGGCCGTGGACTGTTTCCCTCTTTGAGGGTTTTAACCACGTCAAAATACTGGTGTATTGATCTGCGATTTGGTTGTGAGCGGTGTCCCTTTGGTGTTCTGTCTGAGGAACTTACCCTGTAAATTCCTACATGGTATCAGAGCACCAAAAGGACACCGCTCACAACCAGATCGCAGATCAATACACCAGTATTTTGACGTGGTTAAAACCCTCAAAGAGGGAAACAGTCCACGGCCTGAGCCAACGCAGCCACTTCAGGCAATTTATTAATAAAAGAATGAAAATTTACATATGTTTCTCTCATGCATGGATTACCCTACAAATGACCCTCCATGCGCTTTAAATAGAATTCATGGACCAATCGGGTGTCAAGCCACGGATCAAGTGTCGGTAATACCGAGGAGAGAATGAACCGTCGGATCACTACATATCGTGACCGTCGGATTGTAAGTTACAAAATGTACAACGGTAAAGAAACACACTTTACCTAACTCTATACCTAACTCTACACTAGACCAAGTTGTACTTAACTATTTCCTATGTGTCGGAATATCCTAACAGAGGGTGTTACACAAACACATCATTAACATATATACCTCATGTCATCAAAGGCTGGTGTACTAACTGTAGACATGGTACACCTGGTTAGGGTTGTTGGAAAGCTGCTACAACTCCTTTACTTCACTTCTAGACCTCCTTCAAGGCTGCATCTTCCCTCCAAATAAATCAAAACACCTTCTGTTGCAGATCTGGGCTATAAACAACCCTCAAACAAAACCACACCTTTACTAGGTCTTATGTCTCATCCCTCTTGTGCAATCATCTACAACCCTATGAGCCACGTGTACATGCTATATTATGCCTGCGGCTTATCTGAAACTCACAACAAGGGTTGTGACCTTCCTTCAGGAGATAATACCCATACAAAACTGCCCCAATACACCACCTAAACCACCCTTAATGATAACGGAAACCTTTTGTATCTCCTTGACCTTGTAAAAGACACATAAATCACTCAAGAACAGTCCCAAACCAATCCGTCTAGCCTCCTTCTTGAGCTCGGTTTCCTCAGATGTGTTTTCTATGAGACAGATGCACATTTGGATGATAAAATAACATCACATCACCTTGTATTTATAGGCTTTACAAGGGCTCCAAAAATTTTCCCATAGACATGTCTTTTGGACTTAACATGTAAAGCCCACATGACTTGACTATCCGAAAAATCCATTGTTAACTTCGAAAAATTAATAAATCATCAAGGACATCTCAGAATTCAATGATTCTCGAAGTGTTGGATTTTCCTTGCTGCCCTCTAATCTCCATCCATCACATGTCCAAAATGCTCCATGGTTTTGGCCCAAACATCAATGGGTGCAAAAACCCAACCTTGGGTTCCAAGCCCACGAATGACTTTGTGGTGCTCCAACCTCCAAACCCTGAACCCTATGGCTTGAATTACCTCCCAAGATACTAAAAAATCAACATAAAGAAGGCAAAGGAAATCAGGAAAGTGAAAGGGAACAATTGGATCAACAACTATAGTTGGATTTCTTTGCAGGTAAATAGTTGCATGTGTGATTTCCTTGTTGATTTCTGGATGCATGGTATATGCATGTGATTATTTGGTTATGTGTTTTCCTTGGCATGGAGATTTTTCTGGATTGATAGTGGTTTTAGCCTTTCCTTCCCATTTCTTGGATAAGCATGGTGTTGTGGATTTTTCCACTTGATTGTTCTCTGGTTGGTGCTCATAATTCCTTATGGGTGTGGATTGAAACAAACACTCTAGAAGCCCTGGAACAACTTGGGTTGAGTCACTAATCCAAGAGCCTAGGTTGGGAATAATTCTTTAGATTCCATGGTGTGTTGAGTTACGAGTCCTTGGAGCCGAATTGGAAAAATGCTCTGGAGCCTTGGAAGGTTTGTTGGGTGTTTGTTATATTCTTTCCATGACTAGTCGAACACATGTGGAGGTCACACATATTCGTTGTACTGGGCGTAGCAGGGGGGTCATAGGGTGGGTGCAACACCACCTATCTAGGGGTTTCAAGGGGATGATAGCCCCCCTGTATAGGGAAACACCCCAAGATTTTTTTTTGGACCCTATATTAGGTGGGCGTACCTACCTATGGTTTTGTGCATGGGTTTTACACATGGTTTTGGGCATGATGGTTTTCAGCCCATGGTATTTTGTAGATCTGGGAGGCAAGGGAACTACGGTTATGTTCTAATCCAGGGTTAATGGATTGGGGTTTATGAATGCCTCAACATGTATATATATGTATCGTAACATTGAAATGAATAATAATGAAAAATCAATCTGGTAGTCCCGATTTTGGGATCTAGGGGAAATCTCTGTGTATTTGTTTTATATTCTCGTGATTGTTTATTTTCTGTTTTTTAGAATTTGTTTGTAGGTAAATTTTGTACAAATTTATAACCTACAAGGTTGTGGGTTGAGTTACTAGTTCCTGGAGTCCTGAACAACTTAGGTAGAGACTGATTTGTTTGGCTTTAGTGATGTTTAATTGTGGAGGTGGAATCACCGTGGTTGAGGGTTGAGGTGGCTTAGCCTCTAGAAGCCCTGGTTTGGTTTTGTTTTGGTTTTCTCCATGAGATCCCACATTCATGCTTGGAATATTGCACAGGGGTAATTGGGTGAAAGAGAGATTTGGTTCAACCCAATCTATGGTTAGGTGGTACGTGGAAGTCCCTGACTTGGTTGGTATTTTCATATGTTAATACGAGTTATTCTTTTATTGTGATTCACGCATATTTGTGGCGATTATGTTGGCAATATTATGGATGAGTTGCCATGGTTTTTATGTTGGTTATTTGTTGGTTACATGTTGGTTATGTGATGTATATTACTTATGGCTCTTGACATGTTTTGATGAATGTATGAATGGTTGATGAATGCATGGACTAAAAAATGTTATTGCAACTATTATGAGAGGGCATTAGACATTCTTGGTGATTTTCATATAAGTTTCAGACTCTCGTGATCGGATATGCATTCATGACTTATAGCTTACATGTTCGCCATATGTTTAATGAAATGATTGTCATGGTTAGGCCTAGTTAGGTCAAGTTCTTGACTAAATTTTGTATGTTTAGCATCATCCTTATGTTATTTATCATTCTGAGAAGTCTCAGGCTATTTTGGGCAAGGGTCTGGAGGTTGTCCTGGAATTTTGGCTCAGATCTCAGGACTACAGGCACTGAACTAAGCAATATAGGTCACAACTGCGTGGATCAAGGTTTGTGGGTGTAATTGGAGGCCTTAAACCGCATGTAGGCAGTGTCAAGGGTGTGATTGGGAGTGTAAGTCACTGGAAATCAGTGCCAGCTTAGGGTTTGGTCACATGGGGTGGTTCTTGGACCCTTGAGTGTCATGTAAGCCTTGAGGAATTTTTGTGAGTTGTTAGTTGTCAACACCACTTCCATAACTGAAGCTTGGAGGTCGGGTCATGTCATAGTAACTCTTTGTCTCATGTTTACCCTAGCAGGCTAATGAAATTGGGTAAATGTGGGAGAGGTGGTTAATGATTGGTATCAGAGCTCCCAGGTTCAACACTTGGATTGGATGTGAAGAATGTGTTTATTATTCATGCTTTGTGATGGCCATTATTGTAGTTTGCATCATCATGACGACGTCAGTATAATATTGATCTTGAGATGATTGATATGTTGATTTCATTATATACATATGTTGTGCTAATCCAGTTGATTGTGTAGATGAGATAGCCTCCCTTGAACATCACTAAGGTATGTGAATTATGTTTATATTTGGTTTATCTGACATGGTATGTTTACAGGAAGAAGAAGATCAATATGACTAGTAGGATGGACGACTTCACATGATTCTCCCTACAGATCAGATGAACATCATGGCGATGAGTACTCCCCTAACATAGCAGATACATTGAGAAGTTTGAAAGTAAATATCAGAAGTTGTAAGGTAGACAATGACAAGATCATTCAGTCATAGGAAAGACTTTCCAAAG
This sequence comes from Pinus tabuliformis, assembly GCA_031772625.1. Taxonomy (NCBI): domain Eukaryota; kingdom Viridiplantae; phylum Streptophyta; class Pinopsida; order Pinales; family Pinaceae; genus Pinus; species Pinus tabuliformis. The sequence continues at coordinate 341,126,324 of CM062810.1, read as the reverse complement.
ACTTGGAAATGAAAGTGGAAGTTAATACAATCATCCTTTAGAGTCTATCAAATTTGCAGAGATAGGGAGTGCTTAGGATTAGTCATGGATAGGGGGGAAAGACTAATGGGGCATATGGCAACAGGTCTCAATCAGGACACATGTTAGATATAGATGACACAATTATAGATGGTAGGTTCTTGGATACGACTGACAATATGGGTAATGATCGTGGGTTCTATTCTAGTTTTGGTTCAGAGAGACATCATCGTCATCACTACCACCATCTATACAGGAGGAGTGAGAATCATTACTTGGAACAGGAGTTCAAGAAAGTAAAGCCTCCTACATTTGATCGAGAAATGAAGAAGTCACAAGATGTAGAAGCTTGGTTGCTTGGGATGAATAAGTTTTTCAAAATGCATGATTATTTAGAAAAATATGAAAGCCAAGATAATTACTTTCGATCTTAAAGGGAAAACAAACATTTGGTGGGAAGATGTGAAGAGTGTCAAAAGCATTCAAGAAGAGGAGTTGACTTGATCGAGTTCAAGAGACTTTTTAGGAAGAAGTATTTATCTGAAAGATATTATGATGACAGGGCAAAGGAGTTCTATGAGTTGAAGATGGGATCTATGACCGATGAGGAGTATACTAGCATATTCTTGGATTTGTTGAGATATGTGCCTTATCTTAAGGAGGATAAAGCAAATATTCAAAGATTCATCAATGGGTTTCCGATATCATTCAAAGATAGAATTGAGTTTGATGAGCCTAGATTACTAGAGGAAGCCATCAGAAAGTTGAAGCACTGTTATGAGCAATCAAAGTGCAATATTGAGTCTAAGTAGGATTGGAAAGGTAATGAGAAGAATAAAGGAAAGTGGGCTAAGAAGAGAGGAAAACCTTAGGATACAGATGACAAGGAGAATGTAGTGTCACACAAGAAGTTTAATGCAATTGACAAAGGATAGGGATTTCAGTATGAGGAGAAGAACAAGGGTGATGGAAAGAAGCCTTTGCAGTGTTGAACTTGTGGCAAGGATCATCGCAGGAGAGATTACCCACAACATTAGGGTGGAAGACTGCAGATTTGCAATGCTCAGGAGGCATAGATAATTGGGGATATTGGACAAAATATTCCTCAAATTTATGTAGCATTGGATAATAGGAAGGTTGATCATCAGACATTTATTATCAAGATGGAAGGTAAGCTTTGTGATCAAGTTGTTTCTATTTTGATTGGCCTTGGATCTAACTATAGTTATATCAGTCCTGACTTGGTGGATAAGTGTTGCTTGAATAAATAAGTGCATGTAGAGTCTTGGTTGTGCGGTTGGCTACATGTGCCAAGAAAAGAGTTCATCATTGGGTGAAACTTGTGCATTTGAGCTAAATGGTATGTCTACATCAACGCATCTAAATATGATTTCATTGGGATCATACAATATGTTGTTGAGTATGGATTGGTTGTACATTCACATGACTAAGGTAGATTCCTGATAAGGATATTGAGTGCTTGGATGATGATGGAGAGAGAAGAATCACACAGGGTAAGAAGAAGCCTACATCAGTGAGAATGGTACAACTATTCAGACAAATCACAATAGTAAGAAAGGGTGTGTATTGTTTACATCCATATTTGCAGTGACAAAGTGAAGGATGTCGAGGATGTTGAGGTTTTGAAGAGGTATCCAATTTTGCAGTAGTTCCAGGATGCATTTCCAGCTGATATCTTAGAGTTATCATCTCATAGGGAAATGGAATTTTCTATTGAGTTAATGCCAGGAGAAACACTAGAAGCAAAGGCACCTTATAGGATGAGAACTTCACAATTAGTGGAATTAAAGTTGTAGCTTAAGGAAATGCTTGATAAGGGATACATTAGGCAAAGTATGTCGCCTTGGAGTGCACCAACATTATTTGTGAAGAAGAAGGATGGTACTCTCAAGTTGTTCATTGATTACAGGAAGTTGAAAAAGGTGACGATTAAGAACATGTATGTGTTGTTGAGGATCGATGATTTATTTGATCAGTTGAAGGGATAAACAATGTTCTCGAAGATTGATTTGAGATCAAGATATCATCTGGTAGACATAAAAAAAGAGGACATCTACAAACTGCATTTCGGACTACGTATGGGAATTATGAGTTTGTAATAGTTCCTTTTGGTCTTACTAATGCTCTAGCTACTTTCATGTGTTTGATGAATAATGTGTTGCATCCTTATCTGGACAGGTTTGTGATAGTATTCATTGATGACATATTGATATATTCTAAGAATGGGGAAGAGCATGCAAAACATCTAGCAATAATGTTAAGATTGTTGAGAGAGCATCAATTGTATGCCAAGCTTAGTAAGTACAATTTCTTTTAGACATAAATTCATTACTTGAGACATGTTGTTTATAAGGAAGGTATAATAGTGGTCTAAAAAAAGATCAGAGCTATCATAGAGTGGACAACTCCTAAAAATGTGGATGAGGTCAAAACATTCATGGGATTGGCAAGTTATTATAGGCAGTTCATTAGGAACTTGTCATGGATTTCTTATCCTATTACATCTTTGCAATGAAAGGGGAAGAATTTTGAATGGACCGAGGAGTGGGCAACTAGTTTTGAGCAGTTAAAGCAATTTTTCACAAATGCTCTAGTTCTAAAGATTGCAGATCCAGATAAAGAATTTGTGGTATGTACATATGCTTGCAAAAGAGGACTTGGTGGAGTTCTAATGCAAGAAGGGTATGTGGTATGCTATGAGACAAGGAAGTTGAATGAGCACGAGCAAAACTATGTGATGTACGATCTTGAGTTGGCAACTATCATTCATGCGTGTAAGATGTAGGGACATTATCTTCTTTGTTGGAGGTTCATCTTAATGAATGATAACAGTGGGTTGAGATACTTGTTTGACCAACCTAATCTGAATGTTAGGCAAGCTAGATGGTTGGATACACTTAGTGAGTTTGACTTCGAGATCAAGTACATCAAGGGAAAAGATACCAGGGTTACAGATGCTCTTAGTAGAAGAGTAAATCTGAATCACATTACAGTCGTGAGTTCTTATGGGACGAACTTGCAGGAGTAGATCTTGCAGGCAGGGAAGCAGGATGACATGTACCAGTAGCTTAAAAAGTTACAGTATCAGAGTAAAGGTGGTTAGAATGTGGATTATCATCTCATGACCGATGATTTGGTCATATTTACGGATAAGGTCTATGTGCCAAACAACGCTGAGCTCAAAAAGTATATCCCGAGGGAATTTCATGTCAAGCCATATTCAAGTCACTAGGGATATCAGAAGACATTGACAATAGTTAAGGAGTTCTATCACTGGTCGAACTTGAAGAAAGAGGTGCCTGAGTATGTTGCGAAATGTTTGGATTGTCAGTAGGTAAGAGCAAAGTGTATGCATCCAAGTGGTTTATTGCAGCCAATCCCCATTCCAAAGTGGAAATGGGAGGTCATTTCCAAGGACTTCATTATAGGTTTTCCGAGGACATCAAAGCAGCATGATTCTATTATGGTGGTGGTTGATAGGTTGACCAATGTGTCTCATTTCATTGTAGTTAAGTCTACAAACTCAGCTAGTACCATAACTCATATTTTCATTAGAGAGATAGTGAGGTTGCATGGTATTCCTATGAATATTGTGTCAGACAAAGATGCCAAGTTCACTTCCAAGATTTCGAAATAATTGTTTGTATTTTTGGGAACAAAGTTAGTCTTTAGTACAACTTATCATCCGCAGACAGATGGACAAACAAAGAGAGTTAACAAGATTCTTGAGGACATGTTGAGGATGTATGTCATGCATCAACATAGGAAGTGGGAAGAGTATCTTCCACTGGTAGAGTTTGCATATAATGAGGGTTATCAGGATTCCTTGAAGACGAGTCCATTTGAGACACTTTATGGGCGAAGCTGAAATACTCCCATGAGTTGGAGTGATCCAGGGAACAAAGTACACATTAGATCGGACATGTTAGCAGCGATGGAATAGGAAATGCATGTTATCAAGAAGAATTTAAAAGAAACACAGGATAAGAAGAAGATTTATGTAGACCAGCATAAGGTATTTAAGGAGTTTCAGGTTGGGCAGCATGTGTACTTGCACATTAAGCCCAAGAAGATCTCCTTGAGGATTGGGTCATGTGCGACATTTTGAGATCCTTGAGAGGATTGGACCAGTGGCCTACCGACTTGCACTGCCTTCAACAATGAAATTCCATGATGTTTTCCATGTTTCATTCCTTAAGAAGTATGTCCAGGATGTTGATCATGTGATTGACTCCTTTGTATTACAGGTGGAACTAGAGGGGGAATTCCATCCATAACCACAATGCATATTGTAGCGGAAACAACTCATGCTCTGGAATAGAGCAATTGAGCAAGTTGAAGTGCAGTGGAAGTACTTTGGGCTCGATGAATCTACATGGGAGATGGTTGATCAGATGCAGACTATGTATCCTTCTCTATTCGCTGGTTGAGCAGATGCATTCTGATATATGCTTTGATGTTATGTTTTGGTTATGTCTATATATATGCATATGTATGTAAATACTGCATCGAGTTGTGTTATAAAGCTCCAATAAGCGGTATGGTGTTCATGGTATGATGGTCATGGTCTCAGCAGTATGATATGATGTAAATGTTGCATCGAGTTGTGTTATAAAGCTCCATGGGCAGCATGTGTTTTGTTGGTTTATAAGTGTCATTGAACACTAAGGACAATGTTCCCCCAAGGGGGAGGGGTTTGTAACAACCCCTAGTTGATTTCCTATGTAAATAAAAATAAGACCAAGGTCATGGGACACATATTCCAATTTAAATGTTGGGTAAAACAAAGTGATGGGTGTCATTGGTGCTTAATAAATGGCTATGGAAATTTACAAAGGTAAAGAGGCATTAATTGGCATTTATTTATGAAAATAAAGGAAGATAAGAGAAAAGGGAGGTGAAGAGATACATATTTGTATGAGAGGGAAATTGAAGAAAAAATGAAGGAAAATGAAGAAAATAGAGGCCTCAATGATAAAAAGGCATCTAAGGATTAGTTCACAACTTTTTCTAGTTTAGCTTTTGTCAGTCAGTTTTAGAGCTCTCTTGTATTCTTTCATTCTCTCATATTTTTTTCACACTTAGAGCATTCTTGGAGCATGTTTGGAGCACTCTAGTTTTCACTTGGATTTGGAGAAAGAAGGTAAAGGAAAACACAAAAGCACAAGGGAATAATTTGATCAACAACTACAGTTGGATAGTTTTGTAAGTAACAGGTTGCGTGTGTTTTCCTTGTTGATTTATGGATGCATGGTATATGCATGTGATTATCTGGTTATGTGTTGTCATTGGCATGGATATTTGTCTGGATTCACATTGGTTTTAGCCTTGGCTTGCCATTTCCTGGATATCCATGGTGTTGTGGATTTTTCCACATGATTTTTCTTTTGTTGGTGCTCATAATTACTTATGGTTGTGGGTTGGAACAAATGCTATGGAAGCCCTAGAACAACTTGGATTGAGTTGCTAGTCCTAGAGTGCAGGTTGGGACAAATACTCTGGAGCCCTTGGTGGGTTGAGTTACTAGTCCCTAGAGCTAGGATGGACAAACGCTTTGGAGCCCTGGAAGCCTGTGGGTTGAGTTACTAGTTCCTGGAGCCCTGGACTTCTTAGGTAGAGACCGATTTGGTTGGTGTTAGTGATGTTCGACAGTGGAGGTGGAATCCCTGTGGTTGAGGGTTGAGGCAGTTTGGCCTTTGGAAGCCTTGGTTTGGTTTGTTCCAAGAAATCCCACATTCATGCTTGGAATATGGTGCCGGGGTGATTGACTAAAATAGAGATTTGGTTCAACCCAATCTATGGTCGGGTGGTACATGGAAGTCCCTAACTTGGTTGGTATTTTCACATATTAATAAGAGCTATTATTCTATTACAATTCATGTATATTTGTAGTGATTATGTTGGTGATATTATGGTTGAGTGGCCATGGTTTCTATGCTAGTTATTTGTTGGTTGCATGTTGGTTATATGATGTATATTACTTATGGATATTGATATGTTTTGATGAATGTATGAATGGTTGATGAATGCATGGACTAGAAAATGTTATTTCAACTATTATGAGAGGGCATTAGACCTTCTTGGTAATTCTCAGATAAGTTTCAGACTCATGTGATCAAACATGCATTCATGACTTGTAGCTTACATGTTCGCCATATGTTTGATGAAATGCCTGTCATGGTTAGACATGGTTAGGTCATTTTCTTTTTCAAGTTTTGTATGTTTATCATCATCTTTATGTTATTTATCATTTTGTGAAGTCTTAGGCAGTTTTGGGTAGGGGTCTGGTGGCTCGCCTGGAATTGTGGCTCAGATATCGGGACTGCATGCACTGAACTAAACAATTTAGGTCACAACCACATGGAGCAAGGCTTGTGGGTGTGGTTTGAGGATTTTAACTGCATGCAGGTAGTGTCAACGGTGCGGTTGGGAATCTATGTCATTTAAAAGCAACCCTAACTCAGGGTTTGTTCACTTGGTGTGGTTCTTTGGCCCTTGAATGTCTTGTAAGCCTTAATGAATCTCTATGAGGTGTTAGTTGTCGGCCCTAATTCCATAATTGAAGCTTGGAGGTGGGGTCATGTCATAGTAACTCTTACTCTCACGTGTTACCTTGGCAGGCTGGGGAAATTGGGTAAATGTGGGAGGGGTGGTTACAGATTCGTATCAGAGCTCCTTTTTTCAACACTTGGATTGAATGGAGATAATGTATTTGTTATGCATGCACTGTGATGCTCATTGTTAACGTCGTTATGATGTTGATGTTGATATGATTGTTATTTTGATTTCATGATATATATATATATATATATATATATATATATATATATATATATATATATATATATATATATATATATATATATGTGTGTTGTACTACTCTGATTGATTATGTAGACTAGATAGCCTCCCCTAAACTTCACTAAGGTATGTGGATTATGTTTATATTTGGTTTATCTGATGTGGTTTGTTTGTATGAAGAAGAAGATCAAGATGACTAGCAGAATGGTGGACTACAGTTCACGTGATTCTCCTTATAGATCAAATGAAAAACATGGCAATGAGTACTACTCTAACATAGCAGATACATTAAGAAGTTTGAAAGCAAAGATCAGAAGTTGTAAGTTGGATAATGACAAGATCAATTATTCACATGAAAGACTTTCCAGAGCACAAGAAAAGCAAGTGAAATTTAATGCAATAATCCATTAGAGTCTATAAGATTTGCAGAGACAGGGACCACTTAGGACTAGTCATGGTGTTATGAAACCAGCTCACAAAAAGATAGAAAAGATAGATCAACGGCTTAGAATTCAGCCTCTTCGAGGGGGCAACCTCCTTTACTTTACATAAATGAACAATTCTTGGATGATACAAATGACAAGACCTCCTTTCTATATATAGGAGTCTAAGGAGTCATAATATAATCAGAGTCGACCTAACAATAATAATGTAAGGGCACAATAATAACAATAGTGGCTTTTATGGGGCACAATAGTAATAATATGGGTACAACAATATAATAAGGGGGTTGTACTAATAACAATAATGGGTTACACTGGTAGTATATGGGCCTAACATGCCCCTCTCCTTCAAAAAGACGCTTGAGTAGTTCTTGATGCTTATGTAGAATATTTTTGTCCTCCCATGTGGAGTCTTTAGCGGGTAAGTTCTTCCACTTGATGAGATACTCTGAAATTGATCAATTTCGTAGCTGTCAAGTTCTTGTTTCTGTGACTGCTCCAGGTTCCAATATGATTTTTCCTTCCTCTTCAAGTTTTGGCAATATTGTTTGAATTGGGATCTTTTGTAACTCTTGAATGAATGGCCACACTTCTTCGTCCTTCTTCCATTCATCCCTTAGTATGAAACCAAATGTTATGAAACCAGCTCACAAAAAGATAGAAAAGATAGATCAACGCCTCAGAATTCAACCTCTTTGAGGGGGCAACCTCCTTTATATTACATAAATGAACAATTCTTGGATGATACAGATGACAAGACCTCCTTTCTATACATAGGAGTCTAAGGAGTCATAATATAATCAGAGCCGACCTAACAATAATAATGTAAGGGCACAATAATAACAATAGTGGGCTTCTATGGGGCACAATAGTAACAATATGGGTACAACAGTATAATAAGGGGGTTGTACTAATAACAATAAGGGGTTACACTAGTAGTATAGGGGCCTAACACATGGACAGGAGGAAAAGATCAATGGGGCATATGGCAACAGGTCTTAATCAGGACACAGGTTAGATAGACATGACATAGTCAGAGAGGGTAAGTTCTTAGATACACCTGACAGGAGGGGTAATGACCGTGGGCTCTATTCTAGTTTTGGTTCACAGAGACATCATCATCAATACTGCCACCATCCATATAGGAGGAGTGAGAAGGAGTAATTTCCAAAGGAGTTCAAGAAAGCAAAGCCTCGTACATTTAATGGAGAAATGAAGAAGTTGCAAGATGTAGAAGATTGGTTGCTTGGGATGAATAAGTTTTTCAAAATGCGTGATTACTCAGAAAAAATGAAAGCCAGGATTGCTGCTTTTAGTCTTAAAGGGAAAACAGACATTTGGTGGGAATATGTGAAGAATGTCTGAGGCATTCTGTAGAATTTCCTGCAAATTCTCTACAAATCTACCTCTGAGATCTATGTAGAAAATATGACTGTTTATTAACTTGATAATGCAATATACCAAAGCAAAATACTATAATCTACTTCTACTATCAAATTTGCGGAAGTTTAAAGATCGAGCTAAATCAGAGCTGAACACATATAACCAGAAGAAGAGGAATCAATGCACATGAAACACAGAAGAATACTCTGGGGAAAGCCTCAGCTTAAAACCCCACTATCTGTATTATCATACAAGGTGGAAATATATCAGAATTACATAAAGCCTTAGCTCTCACAGCTAGCCAACTCTTAGTACAATCCTCGTGGATGCTCACAGGCAAACAAGGCTTCTCACAAACCTTCTCCTCTACCCTCCAAGACTCCTATTTCCTTGTGCTATTTCACCTGGGTGATCCTCCTGTTACCAAGTGTAACACTGATCACTCACACTAATCTCACACCTTGTAAAACTATGCAATCCTCAAGGAACCTTGTTCCTTCTGCATGGATGAGTTTCCTTTATAGGAAAACTCATGCAACTGATAGTAACCTGTCCTTGACATTTAGCTCAACTGGGCCTTTGTCTGAATAGACCTGCATAAGTTATTGATGAGAGAATCTTCAGTTATTTAGAGTACACTAGTTGGATGCACGCATGCATTAACTGACTGAACTCATAATTAGTTCCTCAAACAGTTTGGAACTAATTTAACTAGACATAACTCAGTTAACTGAGCTAACTAATTACAACTCAAATATAACTCAATCTTATCTCCTTAATTAAGGGATAATCTCCTTAATTTAAGGGGTAACTGTTGCATGACTTCACAAAGACTTCTAGCTTGAATTTCTCCAACTAATTAACTCAAGCTCAATTAATTAATTATTTTTCAAGCAGTTGGTGAGACTAAATTCAAATTTTAATTCAAGGACAAATTAAAATTGGAATATTCTGGTTTCTATTTTTATCATTTCTTGTTGCTATTTTCAACACTCCCTCTCAACAAGAAAGGAATTCAAATTGATCCCGATCTTGAACCTTTGGAATGTTTTGCATGCAACACTTCTCTCTAGTGTTGTTGCTCCAACAATCTCCAGAAACAAAAAAAACATCCAACCTGAATCAGTATGATGCCTCTGTCATCAAAGTAGAGACTGCTATTGCCTCTATTGACCGAAAAACTCTGCGCTTCTGCTGACTCAGCCTTTCTGCATTGTTGTCAATCCTTCTCTACGCTCTTCAGTATCTGACTGCTCTAGCCTCTGTCACTTTGATCTCTGACTGCATCAATCCCATTGATTCCTCCCGCTACTATGTACTCTGGGCTCCTGTAGCAAGGTATGATCCATGAGATAAAACCTCTCAATGAATCCTGCCCAAGTTCAGCCTTCTTGGGACTATCACTTCACATCGCCCCACCTCACACCTGGACGTATGGCTGCATGTGATCCCTTTTCCCACTTGGCTTGAAATTTCCCCCTACTGGAGGTCTCTGCATGAGTGGATGCCTCCACTTGGTCTCCTCTCAACATCTCCAATTTTGGCTCCTCCAAAATTGTCTGAGACTTCTTCTGGGACTGCAGGTTGAGAGATAATTTGCTCTCCCTCTCAACCACCAAGTCTCTAACATTTACCTTGCTCCTCAAGGCTTTGCATGCATCTTGAACCTCAAGAGCATATAAGTTCTTAACTCGTGAACCGATCTGTTTCACCTGTCCCGTGGTGATGTGTCTAAGGAAAACCTTTCCCTTATTGAAGACAACATCGTAGCCTTTGTCCTCCAACATCGCGATCGATACCAAATTCTTCTTCAGTCCAGGCACATACTTCACATCTGTCAAGGTGATAAGAGCTCCATGCTCCCTTTAAAAAGCAACCGTGCCCACTCCTGAAACACTATACCTTTCATCGTCACCCATCTCTATGCGCATCTTGAGGTCTTTCTCCTCCAAGGTACTGAATAAACTTTTATCGCCGGTCATGTGGAATGAGGCTCCACTGTCAAGAAACCAACCACAACCCATCATCGATGACACCATGCATGCAATGAGGGTGAAGTCCATTTTGAACTGAGAGGCCAATGCCTCACCTTTCGAGGATCCCTTCTTAGACTTCTTCGATGGGAAATTAGTCACAAAATGACCCATCTCATGGCAATTAAAGCATGTCACTTTAGACTTGTCAACCTTCTTCCCTCCATGAGAAGAATTCGATTCATAATGGGATGCATTCCCCTTCCCTTTCCTTGCCTTACTTGCTAAGGCCAGATTTTCTTCATCATCCTTGGATGAAGAACCATCTCGTGTGCTCCTCCTGATCTCCTCCTGCATGAGATCCGACCACAGTCGTTCCCAATCTGACAGTTTCTCCCTTCCATTCACAGAGTCCTGGTAGCTATTCCAGCTCTTTGGAAGGCCAAGGAGAGTGAGGCTCACCATATCATCGTTGGCAGTAGTTATTTGCACACTGCTAAGCTCATCTCTGCAAGTGGTGAGCTTGTTTAGATATGTGGAAATAGTATCGCCGTTCTCCATATTGATTCTTCAAAGCTTGTCCTTGACCGCCAATTTCCTCTGGTCGCTACTATTTTGGTAGAGGTCCTTCAATTTCTTCCACATTGAATATGGAGTATCCTTCCCATGGAGACTCGAGACAATATGGTCTCGAACTCCCTCAAGGATGATTTGTCTGGCCCTCGCCACACACTTCTTCCATTCAGATAACTCTTGTGCATTAGCTGAACCTGGCTTTGGGATTTCTTGATCAATGAAATCCTTCAAGCTGTTGTCTTCTAATACAACCTCCACGCGATCTTTCCATGCTATGTAATTCAAGCTGCCATCCAAGGCATACTTGAGTCTCAAGCCATAGAACGCCATTGACCAACCTTGAAGTATGAGATGAATTTGATTTGCACCTGCAACCCCGAACTTCAAACTTTGAATTCTCTTCTCAGTATACTGTTCACAGCTCCTATAACCTTTTCTCTGATAAACTTGTCTCCGTTACCATGTAGAATTTTCTGCAAATTCTCTACAAATCTACCTCTGAGATCTATGTATAAAATCTAACCGTAGATTAACTCGATAATGCAATATACCAAAGCAAAATACTATAATCTACTTCTACTATCAAACTTGCAGAAGCTTAAAGATCGAGTTGAATCAGAGCAGAACACATATAACCAGAAGAAGAAGAATAAATGAACATGAAACACAAAATAATGCTCTGGGGAAAGCCTCAGCTAAAAACATCACTATCTATATTATCATACAAGGTGGAAATATATCAGAATTACACAAATCCTTAGCTTTCATAGCTATCCAGCTCTCAGTACAATCCTCCTGGATGCTCACAGGAAAACAAGGCTTCTCACAAACCTTCTGCTCTACCCTCCAAGCCTCCTATTTCCTTGCACTATTTCTCTTGGGTGATCTTCCTGTTACCAAGTGTAACACTGATCACTCACACTGATCTCACACCCTGTAAAACTGCGCAATCCTCAAGGAACCTTGTTCCTTCTGCATGGATGAGTTTCCTTTATAGGAAAACTTATGCAACTGATAGTAACCTATCCTTGAAATTTAGCTCAACTGGCTCTTTCTCTGAATATACATGCATGAGTTACTGATGAGAGAATCTTCAGTTATCTAGAGTACACTAGTTGGATGCATGCATGCATTAACTGATTGAACTCACAATTAGCTCCTCAAACAGTTTGGAACTAATTTAACTAGACATAAATTAGTTAACTAAGCTAACTAATTACAACTCAAATATAACTCAATCTTATCTCCTTAATTAAGGGATAATCTCCTTAATTTAAGGAATAACCGTTGCTTTACTTCACAAAGACTTCTAGCTTGAATTTCTCCAACTAATTAACTCAAGATGAATTAATTAATTATTTTTCAAGCAACTAGTGAGACTAAATTCAAATTTTAATTCAAGGACAAATTAAAATTGGAATATACTGGATTCTATTTTTATCATCTCTTGTTGCTATTTTCAACACATTCGAGAAGAGGAGCTGACTTGGAGTTAGTTCGAGAGACTTTTTAGGAAGAAAAATCTATTTGAAAGATACTACGATGACAAGGCAAAGGAGTTATATGAGTTAAAGATTGGATATATGACCGCTGAGGAGTATAGTAGCATATTCTTGTAGTTGTTGAGATATGTGCCTTATCTCAAGGAGGAGAAAGAAAATATTCAAAGATTCATTAGTGGGTTGTCGGTATCATTAAAAAGATAGGATTGAGTTTGATGAGACTAGATCACTAGTGGAAGCCATCATAAAGTTGAAGCACTGTTATGAGCAATTGAAGTGTAAGACTGAGTCTAAGAAGGATTGGAAAGGTAATGAGAAGTATAAAGGAAAGTTGGCTAAGAAGAGAGGAAAACCTCAAGATACGGATGACAAGGAGAATGTAGTGTCTCACAATAATTTTAATGTAGCTGACAGAGGATAGGGATTTCAGCCTGAGGAGCAGAACAAGGGTGATGGCAGGAAGCCTTTGCAGTGTTGGACTCGTGGCAAGGATCATCGTAAGAGAGATTTCCCACAACATCAGGGTGGTAGACCACCGATTTACGGTGCTCAGACGACACAAATAGCTGGGTATGCTGGACATAGTATTACTTGGATTTATTCAACATTGGATAATAGGCATGTTGACCATTAGAGATCTATTATCGTGATGGAAGGTAAGCTTTGTGATCAATTTGTTTCTATTTTGATTGACCTTGGATCTAACTATAGTTATATCAGTCCTGACCTGGTGGATAAGTGTTTCTTTAATATAGAAGTGCATGTAGAGTCTTCGTTGGTGTAGTTGGTTACAAAATATTGTGCATTTGAGTTGAACGGTATGTCTACATCAACGCATCTAAATGCGCTTCCATTGGTATCATACAATATTATGTTGGGTATGGATTGGTTGTACATTCACATAACTAAGGTAGATTTTCATGATAAGACTAATGAGTGCTTGGATGATGATGAAGAGAGAAGAACCTTGAGGGGTAAGAAGAATCCTACATCAGTGAGAATGGTTAGAACTATGCAGACAAATTGCAATAATAGGAAAGGATGTGTATTGTTTGTAGTTCATATTTCCAGTGACAAGGATGTTGAGGATGCTGAAGTCTTGAAGAGGTATCCAGTTTTGTAGCAGTTTTAGGATGTATTTCCAACAGAGCTATCAAAGGTACCACCTCATAGGGAAGTGGACTTTTCTATTGAGTTGATGCCTGAAGCAACACCAACATCAAAGGAACCTTACAAGATGAGCACTATCGAATAAGTATTTTAGTTTCTAAGGTGTCAGAGAGGCTAAGTAATGTGAGATCTCCAAAACATAGAAAAGGTTTCAAGAGAAAACACTTAGAAACCTCTCAATTAAATTAATGGATCAATAATTAAAAATGCCGAAGTCTAACTTAGAGAAATTGATTATTTAATGGGTATTAATTGAGGAAATAAATTTTTGCTCTAGAGACTTCCATAAAGGTGTATTGATGGAGCCAAATTGATCTTATCCATCGATCATGATTAGATATTGGTCGTTGATGCTCCAGTGAGAGATTATAAGAGAAAGTTGATGGAATGGAGATAAACATAGTTGTGAGAGTGAGGGAGCAAGGCACTGTGAATTATCGAGTGACCAGTATTCAACGAGGGAAAAATTCGAGCTAGAGAGTAGTAGTGGTTGCAACAAGGAGAATTTATGGAGAAATTCTCAGGTGGTTTTACAGTTTCCAACGTCAGGGAAGGGAGGCTAAATTATCCAATAGGAAGGCCAATTTTTGCAGTGCAATTTGTCAGGAGAGGGATCCATTCAATAGATAGTGTCAAGATCAAGTCTCGAGAGACCTAGCGATTTTTTTTCAGAGGTAAAGATAGGAAAGAAAACTTGGCAGGAGGTATTTTCGAGGCAATACGAACTTCCTAGAGGCCGCAGTTGTATTTTTTCCCAATGGTGTGAGTGCGGGAGAGTGCAAGTGGCCAAGAAGAGGCTAGATTGATTTGCTGAGAGGGAGAAGGGTTCTCCTAGTATTTTCTAGTGAGACAAAATTATTGGAGCTGGGCCATAAATTCTAGCAGTTGTAATTCTCAATATTTGTTGCATAATAAAAATAAACCTTCATCTGTTGCATCGGTTTTTCCTTCAGGCTTTTCTGGGGACTTTTAGTCCAAAATAATTGTGTTAATTTTTATGGGGTGTATGCATGGAGATGGGTTACAATTTTTGGCAAAGTGAGGGTGCTTTTTGGTGAAAAAGGGAGTTCGATCGAGCCATTTAAGGTGCTCGATCAAGCAATCTTTAAGTGCTCAATCGAGTTGCTTGAGGGGCTTAGATATAACTCAATCGAGGGTTAAAGCAAATCCTCGATCGAGCTCCTATGTAACCCGAGGTAATCTAGTATCTCAATCGAGCTATGGGATCAATTGAGCCTTTAATTCTCATTAAAAACATGTCTCTGGTTTGCACTAGCCATTTTGTGCAGACTGCGAGGCAGAGAGGAGTTCGACCAAGAATTTTGGAGCTCGATCGAGATGGAGTTGTTCGATCCAGCTGCATTGCGACCCCACCAACGTCCCAGAAGATCAAACCAACCACTGTCTGGAGGCCAAGGTAGGTTTCTTATCATTTTTTCTCTATTTGAATTAATTTTTGTTGCAAAAAAAAAAAATGAAAAGCCACCATAGAAAAACCGCAAAAAAACCCTTGAAAAGCACAAAAAAATAATAATTTATGTTTTATTTTTTTTTCATTTCATTGTATAAGTTTTCAATAATTGCAATGGTAGCATGTTTATTATGATTTTTTTTTCTTATTTTGAATGGTAAAAACTTTTTTTTTTAATTATTTTAGGTTTTGAAGTTTTTCTTAGGAATTTAGTGAAATAAATTTTCAAAAGATTTTGATTTTTTATTATTTAAAAATGCATTTTAAATTTTGAACAAATTTGACAAAAAATATGCCAAAAAAACTCCAAAACATAAAACAACCAAACTATAACCAATAAATAAATAAATTAGAAGCTTAAGATTGACATAATGAATATGGTTGCTCATGGTGAACCTCTATTTATCAAATAAGAAATTTTATTTCATTTTTTTAATTTAAATTTAAATTAATTTATATTTTAAATATTTTTTTAATAATAAATATAGTAATTTTTTCTAAAAAATTAATTACCTAAATAAAATATTAACTAAGTTAAAAATCCAAAATGACAAATTTTTTCTATTTAATTAAATTTTATTAACGATATATACATATAAACTAAAACTATATAACAAACATAAAGTTCACAGGTGGCCGCTACATCCACGGAAAATCTCGGAGATCAACCCCAAAGGGAATCTTTTAAAGCCCGTTGGCCAGACTCGCAGGGCCTAACCCCAAGGGTGTCGAGGAGAACTGACCCTGTGGCCTCCCAATCGGTGAGGTACATAACAACAAGGACTCGACCAATTGAGCTAACCCTTAGGGCTATAAAAAACCATAAAGTTATATATAACATAACTAGATATATAACTATATATATATATATATATATATATATATATATATATATATAGTCCATAACACACACACACATATATTTCATATCATAAGTTCTATATAATTATATAACTATATATATTTAAATATAACTATAATATCACATAACTATATAACATAATATAACTATATGCTTTCTATCTAAATTAGCATAGCATAACATAGCATAACATGTATCATAACTATAACTATATAACATAACATAGAATAAATATAACATAACTGTCTGTGTTCAAGTTCCAACAATTCATCATTGATACATACATTAAATCCACGATGAAAAGTGTATTTGAAGTGAATAAAAACATTATGACTCTTTTCTAATTTGTATCTTATTGATTCGTTATGTAGTGATTTGTACCAGAAACATTGGACATCTTCATGTGCTTGCACTTAGTACATGTCATGTGTCAAAGTCAAACATTATAAAATTTTATAGCCTTATGGAGTATTTGGTTGGGATGAAATTTTGTTAGTTTGGAAATATGTTTATTTCAATTTTTTACATATATTTACATATTTATGCTCTATGAATAAAATGCATTATTTAGAAACGGGAAAAAGCGTGAAGTTAGATTTGATCACTTCTTTCGATTGTGTTTACATGGAACTCAATACTTTGGTTGATAAATTATAAAAAAAGGGACTCTAAAGTTTAGGACTTTAGGCTAGATTATTCTACTTGAGTTTAGAAATGATTTTCTTGTCAACATTCTTTCTAAGTCAACCTTTTTTTCTTGGATTAGTTTATATGTAAATTATATGAGTAGTTTCGTCAACATTTTTTTCTTGGATTAGTTTATATGTATTATATATCTATTTTATGTAACATGCAGAGCCATCTCCCATACGCCCCCTAACCGCAGATCGTCAGAGTGTGGTGGGGTTTGTTATACATGGCCGGGCTTGTGATATATCTCGTAGCCCAGCTAGAGTGCACGTTCCACAAATAGATCCTGGCTTCTACACCAGTGAGAGTGTTAGAGACATTGTTTCTGTCTTTGTTGAAGATCATGTTACAAATAATGGACCATCTTCACCTATTACAGGTACACCTCCAACATTTTTAAATTCTATTTAAACTTTAAATGTGTTTATGTCTTGAAATTGTCTTTAATTTTTAAATCGACTTCAATTGATGCGTTTGAATTTAATGTATATGTTATTATGCTTAGTTTGTTATCTATGTTAAATTATGTTTATGATTTGCATACCCTCAACAGGGAAAAGCTGAGGATCATAGTGCAATGTCAATCCCTTCGTGGAATGACACTACAACCACTATCACACTAGAGGATGTTAGGGCCCAACATACAAGGATTACACGAGAGTTGGATAAAATCCCTGCTACATAGCCCACTAGGCATAGTTTGACTTTGATGTTGGAGAAAATCAATAGGTTGATCGATACATTCCACAGGGCCACTTCCTACATTCCATACATAAGATTAGGAGGCTGGAGGTTAGAGGCATAGATACTTGGGAGGCGGTGAAAAATGCCACCAAGGACATCGATGTTCATGGGGAGTTGTTTAACATCCCTCCAGAGCGTCGTGCTAGACATGCTGGTCCAATTCCACTCAAATATTTTAAGAATGTTGACGCGCCTGCTTTTGTTTATGATCGATTCATTGGAGCTTGGGGCTAGTGTGGGGCCAGTCCCCCCACCATGATCGGGTCCCCATTTACTTTGCAAAGAATATATGTGTGGAGTTTGTGCCACATATGAGGTCAGATTACACTAACACTAGATCTAATTTTATGGACCCATCTTAGGACATAGCTATGATCGTGTCGAGGCATGTAGGGAACTTGGGTATGTACCACCACCTCCAAGATTGTTGCCACTACCATCTCAAAGCGTGGTATTGCCGACAAAGATAGAGGATCCATCACAACTCGACGTTGAGACCAAGCATATCATTGTAGATATCATAGAAATGACATCGACCAATGTGTCGGTCGCATTACATGGAGAGATGAGAAAAACACCACCGTTGCCTCGTGCCTCGTTGGTTCCATTATATGATGATTCATATCTCGAGAGTCTACTCGTTGACCAACTTTTTTCATATGCACGTATGTGTCATCCATGACACTTGGAGGGTACACAACCCGCGTGACACAAACCAGGTACATATATACATAAGTTTTGACTCCTATCATCAAATTATACATTATTTATATTAATAAGTTCGTATTAGATTGCATTTATATTAATAAGTTCGTATTAGATTGCATTTATATTAATAAGTTCATGATAACATGTAGACACAACCCGACTACATGGATGAGCTTCTGAGGTCATCTAGGAGGGCAGTTGATTGGCCAAACCAATCTCTATCAGTGTATTTTTCCATGGATTCTCCTCCTCCTCCACCTCATAACACTCATGTGGAGGAGAGTCACTCTGTACAACCACATGGGCCAACAATTGAGGTAAAATTTTTAATTCCTAAGATTTCAACATTTTCTTTTATTTTAATTTACATGCATGATAAGTGTATTATAATTTTTTGTCATTGTGTACACATGCCCAAATGTAGAGTGGTTTCGATGTCGCAATTATGTGGATGCATGAGTGGGATGCTAGGTATAGAGGCATTGATGATGTGGTTCCATTGACGCAAGCCCAATCTTTGAGCCACAAGCAGGGGAACACCAAATCCAGATTGATCAGACCCCCACACTACCTGACTTCCGTTTGGACTCGAGTGAGGTTAGTAGATTCATATATGTAATTAAATGTGGTTCAAAATCATTTATTTCTAGACAGTTTATTTTGTATAGGAAATGACACAATTAATTGAATTTGAATGTGTTATATCACATTACCAGATTATGGATGCTTACTTTGTACAATGGAACTCACATAAGAGTTATAGTGCTACTTTTTTCAATTGAAGAAACCACACTTGGAGCAACTCATAGGCATTCATAGTCTTGCTTAGGATTGGACTTTGGGACTTGTGGGGACCAAACCTCCACATGTCGTCGTTGGACCACAACCTCAAGACTAAGTTCTAGTGGTACTTGGAGTGGATAATTTGCATATTTTAGGCCCATTTCATAGGGAACATTCATATGTGATACAAACTTTGTATATTTTCATACATGGACAATTTATGGATGCACATGAATAATATTTCAGTTTATGGAAGTTTATTATTTCAGTTTATGGTTGTTCATGTAATGTAAATAATTTGTATATATTTTCATATGGACAATTTATTGATACATTCATTATTTCAGTTTATAGATGTTTATTAATCTTATTTATGGATGTTCATTAATTTTCAGTTTATGAGTCTGCTAATTAGTTCGTGAGTTTAAAAAAATTCTACAATATAACTTTTATGAAAAAAGATAACAATTTTGATTTCTAGTTTCATAGTCTAAGAAAATAAGTACAATCTTACTATGATGCAAGTCACTTTGATACTTAAAATGAACTAAATTATATCATAGTTCAATTAAAAAACACAAATAGGATTGAAATAAATTTCCAATTCAATTTTAAAAGATGTTTGGTAAACAACAATTAAGTTTTATTCAATTTTATTTATTTTGAGTTCACCTATACGAGTTTAGTCATAACATGATATAAGTCATATCTATTGGAATTTAATATACCAAAAGAAATTAATGATATGTTTCTATAATTTTATTAACTTTCCTAAATGTACTTGACTATCCAAATATTTCAATCAATACCTTATCTTAAGACCTTCAATTAAGAACATTCAAGAAGTAAAATTTTACAAAATAAAATTTTGATATCTAGTTTCATAGACTAAGAAAATAAGTACAATCTTACTATGATG
Organism: Pinus tabuliformis; assembly: GCA_031772625.1. Classification (NCBI taxonomy): domain Eukaryota; kingdom Viridiplantae; phylum Streptophyta; class Pinopsida; order Pinales; family Pinaceae; genus Pinus; species Pinus tabuliformis. Next base: position 341,106,260 of record CM062810.1, on the reverse strand, counting down.
CAAGTCAATGTTTACAAATATGCTTCATCTTTGCTTGTAGAAAGTGCCTTTTAGTGCAATCAATGTATGTTGATTTAAATAATTAATAATATGTTTCTATAATTTTATGAACTTTATAGAAATTATGGTGTATATTTGTAACTGCTCATGAAGTTTTAATCAAAATCATAAGACACAAAACTAGTCTACTTCTCCGCGGAAGTTAATTCACAATTGAGAACAAAAATCTCAGACATGCAATAAGAAATAACACACATGCACATAATGTTTTTTCCGGGGAAAGCAATATGATAAAAACCCCAATGTCTGCTTGCATTAATCTAATGAATAAAGATGTATTAAAATTTATTTCCTCAACTGAGCACAACCTGCAAGTGAATAACCAATCTCTCTGCTCATTGAGAAGATCTAACCCATACTTAGTTAATTTCCACCTCTACTTGAGCCTTTATTTCATTGCGCAATTCCTTAATAGATTAGGCCCCTATTATTTAGGAATTTCTCCAAAATGGATTACACAATTCCCAAGGTTGATCATCGAACTGCATACAATACCTATACACTCAAGACTAGTCTACAACTGATGTGACACTGCCTTGGAATTTCCACCACAGTAGGGGAAATCAAATTCTTTACATGCACTAGCTATTTTGGGCTGATTGATAAGTTAACTAGATGATCACTGAGTTTGACTGAAGTCCCACTGCACAACTGGCCTTCCACTAGTTCCCTCAACAATTAGAACTAGTTTAACTAAAAACAAGTTGAGATAACTGACCTTGATTTCTACAAATTAGCAATCACACATGCTTAACTGAACTCTAACTCCTCCAACTCGAATTTACTGAGTAAACTGGGTGAAACAAGCCATGTCACACAAGTTAACTGCATGCAAGTTGTCTGTGGGTGTGGAAATTCAATTTTTCTCAATTTAATCAAGGCAAAATCAAATCGAAAATTTCTTGCTACATTTTTCAACAAATTTTCCTAAATTTACTTGGCTATCTAAGTATTTCAATCTTTCCTTATCTCAAGGTTCAATTAAAAACACAAATAGGATTGAAATAACTTTTATTCAATTTTAAAAGATGTCTTGTAAAAAACAAATAAGTTTAATTCATTTTTTTTTAGGGTCATCTACAAGAGTTTACTCATAACATGATATAAGTCATATATATTGGAATTGAATACATCAAAAAATAATTATGAAATTTTCTTAATTTACTTGACTATCCAAGTATTTCAATCAATTCCTTATCTTAAGACCTTTAGTTAAGAATATTCAAGAAGTAAAATTCTACAAAATAACAATTTTGAATCTTTCTAGTTTCATAGACTAACAAAATAAGTACAATTTTATTATGATGCAAGTCAAAGTCATTTTGATACTTAAAATGAACTAAAATATATCATGTATCAATTTAATATTGAGCATGGAAAGAATTACAAATATGCTTCATATTGGCTTGTAGAAAGTGTCTTTTAGTGCAATCAATGTATGTTATTACAATGATTTTAATAATAAATTATTTGAATTCTAAAGTCATCCATATTATAATAAAAAATCTATATATGAAATTTTTTGCGACCCACCCATATACCATTGCATGGTCAACTCTTTTAAGTATTTCAATCAATTCCTTATCTCAAGGTTCAATTAAAAAACACAAATAGGATTGAAATAAGTTTTATTCAATTTTAAAATATGTCTTCTAAACAACAAATAAGTTTTATTCTGTTATGTTCTTGACCCGCGAGAAATGCCAAAATACCAGAAATGCGAAGAAATATAACCCATAACACAAAATAAAATGAGAAAAACAACAAATATTTTATTATTTAGAAATAGATTCAATGTTCACTTGCCTCTTCAATGGGGCAACCTCCAACAGAGAAGAGCTTGATTACAATAAGACTCGATGATCTTTCCTTTACTAACTAAGACTATTTATAGCTAAATGACATCCAAAACCCTAACTACTAGTGGTCCCTTGCATAACATGGGTTAACCACTTTATTTATTAACTATGGCCTATTTACAACTAACTGTGGTCCCTTTTCTCTAATGCGGGTCAACCACTTACAATTATTAATGTGAGCTTTATTTACTCTCTAACTAACTATGAATATGAATCAGATCATTGGGCTTATTACATAAATAAATGGGTTAGGGTTGGACCCTAACATGCCCTCACCCATCAACAACAGCCTTGTCCTCAAGGCTGAAGCTGCTGAAGAATAATGGTTAGTTCCTAGGTCGCGTCTTCTGGAGGGTATCTTTCCACTTGACAAGGACTTCCTTGATCGTGCAACTACAAAGATGTATTTCATGGGTATCGAGGGCATGTTTTGGTTGGATCTAGAGTGAGCCTTCCTCATCCAATTCAGGTAGACTGCTTTGAATTCTGCAATCGTACCCCACCAGTTTCTTGAGGCATGATACATGGAAGACCAGATGGATTTTTGAAGTTGGTGGAAAGGCCAGTTTGTAGACGACTGCTCCAATGCACTAAAGTATCTAATAAGGTCCATAGAATTTTGGTGCTAGTTTCTAGAAGCCCTTTTCTTTGAGAGATGTTTGCTTATATGGTTGCAGTTGCAGGAATACTCGGTCCCCTTCTTGAAATGTGCACTCAGAACGATGCTGGTATTCCTGTTGCTTCATTCGATTCTGAGCTTGATGTAGATTATCTTTGAGATGAGCTATCATGGTGGCACAATTTTGTAGGAGTTGATCAACTGACTACACCTTAGAACATCCAGGGATATAAGAAATAGGTGACGGTGGGAGTTGGACAAACACTGCCTCGTATGGAGTCATCTTGGTGTCTTCATGATAGTTAGTATTATACCACCATTAAACTAAAGGTAGCCACTGTACCCGTTAATGCTTCTTTTATGAAGTGAAGCACCTTAGATATGTATCCAAACAATTGTTGACTGCTTTTGTTTGACCATCGATTTGGGGATGATAGGCGATACTTAGTTGGAGTTTCATGCCTTATAGCTTGAAAAGTTCTTTCCAAAATTTGTTGGTGAAACTGGGGTCGCGATCAGACACAATGGAAGTCGGCATGCCATGCAGTTTGAAGATTTGGTCCATGAAAGCTTGAGCCACAAAAGTGGGGATAAATGGGTGGGATAGAGCGCAAAAATGAGCATATTTAGAAAGTTTGTCCACAACCACCATGATGACAGATTTGTCGCCTAACTTTGGGAAACCAATGATGAAATCCATGGAAACATCCGTCTAGACAGAGGCAGGGAGTGGCAATGGCTGTAAGGTTCTCGATAACTTGATTGTTTCTCCTTTGTTGCGTTGACACACATCACATTCAGCTACAAAAGTAAGAATGTCGTTTTTCATGCCAGTCCAAAATAAAGAACGACGAGCGCGGGCATAAGTCTTCTGAAAACCTGAATTCCTTTCAGTTGGGGATGAGTGCAACTCTTCCAAAATGCAGGTTTTGAGGGTGGATGTCGGCGATATAACTACTGGATACTTGTAGCGAAAAATATCATCCTTCCAAGAGTAGTCGATTGAGGAATTAGGATCTTCTCTCAAGATATTAATAAGTTGGGAGAGAGGGGTGTGAGAACCATTCCTTGCAGGTCTCTTCAATCCAATCCGGTATGGGAAGAGAGATTGCTAGCAGGGTGTTTTCATCCTCAAATTGGCACGATAAAGCATCAACTACTACATTGTCACGCCCTTTCTTGTAAATTATCTCATAATCATATCCCAACATTTTGGCCAACCATTTATTTTGCTGTGGCGATGATAGACGTTGCTCCAAAAAATATTTTAGGCTTTGATGGTTCGTGCGGATTTAGAAATGTCGCCCCAACAAGTATGGTCGCTAGGTGTCTACTGCATGTAATATGGCCATTCTTTCTCTCTCATAGGTAGATTGACCCAAATGTTTTCCCTTGAAGGCCAATGATCGACCTTCCTGCATTAATACAACACCAATACTAGTACCAGAAGCATCACATACAATCACAAAAGATTTGGTGAAGTCTGCTAGGGCTAATACGAGAGTGGAGCACATGGCTTATTTGAGAGCCACGAATGCTTGCTGAGCTGCATCAGTCTAGAGAAATGAATTTTTCTTGAGAAGATTAGTGAGGGGTCTAGCAATGTGACCATAATTGTGGACAAATTTGCGATAGTAGCCAATGAGACCCAAAAATCCCGTCAAACTCTTCAAGGTTTTTGGTTGGGGCCAATCTTGCATTGCTTGTATCTTTTTTGGATCAACTCTCGCTTCTTCACAACCCATAATGTGTCCCAAATACTCGAATTCTTCCACGCCAAAAGAGCACTTGGACAATTTGACAAATAATTTGTGATTCCAGAGTAGTTGCAAGATCATGTCTACATGCTGAAGATGTTTGTCCTAGGTTAGGTTGTAGATGAGAATGTCATCAAAGAAGACGAGGACAAATTTTCGGAGATATGGTTTCAACAGGTGGTTCATGAGGCTTTGAAAAGTAGATGGAGCATTATAGAGACCAAATGGCATGACCAAGAATTCATAATGGCCTTCATGAGTTCAGAAGGCAGTCTTGGGAATGTCTACTTCCTTCATGCGTATTTGGTGATAGCCAGAGCGAAGATCTAGCTTGGTAAATAATTGAGCACCATGTATTTCATAAAGAAGATCATCAACAACTGGAACAGGAAATTTGTCTTTGACAATGAGCTTGTTGAGGGCTCGAAAGTCTGGACACATGCGCCATTATCCATCTTTCTTTAGCACCATGACCACTAGTGATGAATAAGGATTGATGTTGGGATGAATAACACTGGCTTCAAGGAGTTCCTTGATGATTTTTTCAATTTCATTCTTTTGGGTGAAAGGATATCAGTATGGGCGCACATTAGGCGGTTGGGCATCTGGGACCAAAGGGATGCTATGATCATGTTCACCCCCATAGGGTAGAAGCTATTTAGGTTTGTCAAATACCTACTTGTAGCAATCTAAGACCTGTTGCATCTCAGGATGAATATGAGGAGTAGTGGATTCAATGGCCTGGATGGCATTAAATTGGGCGATGACTCTGTGATGGCCCTTTTTCAAAATCTTTTCCATTCGATGTGAGTTGATGATAGTAGGAGCACTTGCCTGGAGTCCACGTAATATATGAATATGGTCTTTCTGGTTAAAGCTCATATATGACTTCTGGAAATCCATTATGATTGGGCATAGTGTGCGAAGCCATTCATCACCCAAGACAATGTCACAACCACCCATTTCAATAGAAAACATGTGGGTCTTTAGGTGGTAGTCTCCCATTTGAAGTTTAATATTTTCATATTGGCCTTCACATTTCATAATCCCCCCATCAGTGATAAGGACTTGGAAATTAGATACTTTCCACACAAAATAATGAACAATGTCGGAAACTCTCTTATGGATAAATGTATGAGTACTTCCACTATCAATCAATACCACTATTGGTTGATGTTTAAGAAAGCCTTGGATTTTGAGAGTTTGAGGCGAAGAAATGCTCGCCAAATCATGTAGTGAGATAACTGCTTCATCTAGCGTAGCTATGAGATCATTGTTAGGCTGGGTTTCCTCAAATTTATCCTCAGGCCCCCCAAGGGGTGGGGTTTCCTCAGATGAGCTGTTATCAGTAGCATCAATTTGAAAGAATTTTGGTTCCTTGCAATTATGCCCCAGGGAATATTTGTCATCACAGTAGTAGCACAATCTTTGTTTTCTTCTTTTATCCATTTCTGCTGAAGACACCTTTTGAACCTTAAGTGTTTGGGTAGGGCCCTGAGACTGGGTGGGCACCCGTTGGCTACAAAATTTGGACAAGTGGACTGGGCAACTAAGGTGAATTCCACCTCGACAACATTTTTGCAAGCGTCCATCCACGTAGCTGGGTGGTGCATCCGGACATGGGCTTGGATGGCTTCTTTGATACCACCGATGAAAGACTCCAAGTAGAAGTCATCTCCTAGACTGTCAGTTCTAATGGCCAATGTATCAAAGGCTGCAATGTAGTCTTTTACTGTGCCTGCCTATCGGAGCTTAGTGAGACGGTTCAAAAAATTAGATTCCCTATCAAAGTGGTCACATAAGGCTTTTGAGAACATGTGCCAAGTTATGTTCTCAGGATAAGATTTTTGATGCCATTACCACCATTTCCATATCTCTTGGTCCAAGTAAAGGGATCCCACACGTAGTTTAGTTTGATCTTCACAGATATCATTAAGGGAGAAATATTGTCCATTTGTGCTACCCATATTGCAGGATTAAAGCCATCAAATTTGTATATGTCCAACTTGGGTGCCTGAGGGTGGGAATGTCAATGATTTCCATGGAAGTGAATGTGATGAATAGATTCTCCTTCGAGGTGTTAATCAACACTATGCTCCTCTTGATGAGGCCTCTGCATCATATTGGTGAGATGTGAAGGCTGTGAGGTAATTTGCTCCATATTGCCTTGGAACTCATCCAACCTTTTTTCAAGGCTCTCGATCTTCTCATAGGCCATGACTTGAGATATGGTACCTACCATACAGAAACCTCGGTTAATTACTTTAGACTAGTATTCTTGGAAAGAGGGCGAGCTCAATAATCTATTGGTGGGGGTCACTTGAAGTCACTTCGGAAAAATTTGGGACCGCCGGAAAATTGAGGCTGACAAGTGAATGGTACCACTGCGACTAGTTCGTCGTCTTGAAGCTTATGGGCTAAGTCTCTTGCAAGAATAGTATTTTTTTTTTACTCCAAAAGGAGTTTTACTCTTTGCTGATCAATAATACAGTGGAAGAATTCCAAAAACTTGATCTTGCCCAATGTTCTGCGAAAATAGGGCCCAGACTGTAGTAGCATCCAGCCTCACTGCATAAAGAGTCTAATCGGCACTATGAAACCCCAACTACTAAATGTGAGTTGCATGGTGGTGGAAAAACCTCAACTGTTGGATCTTATTTGTACATTGTTGACAAAACCCCAACTGCTAGATATGATTTGCATTGCGGTGGTAGAACCCCAACTGTTGGATCTGATTTGCACTGTGGCGGTAGAACCCCAACTGCTGGATCTCATTTTCACTGCGGTGGTAGAACCCCAACTGCTGGATCTGATCTGGAAGATAAAGTAGTGGGTGATATTCATATAGCATAGGGAACTATGGTCACAAAGGAGTGTCAGGTGCTATAAATCGCACTATACATAGGGGTCCAACAATCGTACTCGACCTAATCTTTCAGGGCGCTAACTAAGGAGGATCGACCGTACCCTTAACCACTACCTGACTATCCTATCATACGCGCGAGTAATCTCCCCGAGTGTTGTTCCCAGTGTACTGTAGTAGCAAGACGACCGACGAATTATCTAAGGCTAGGTTTCAGGTGAGCCTAGGGGGATTCCGATATACCTAACAGTACGTGGAAGTGCAGTCCATGTGTGGTTCTATCTAATGCGCTACTACTCGAAGGCGTACCCACATGTGTTACAATGGAGTCCAACAAGCGTGACCACCTCTTGTAGTTCTTGCGTGCATGCCTCCCCAAATCCGTAGGTTTATGCGCTCAACGACAGATCCCGTTGTTTAAAGACGCCGTAACACGTCTCTAGCCTAATTTTTTTTTTGCAAAAATTGGAGGTGCAACGGGCTCTGAAAAGTGCTATGATACCACTTGTTATGCTCTTAACCTGTGAGAAATGCCAGAATACCAGAAATGTGAAGAAATATAACCCAAAACACAGAATAAAATGAGAAAAACAACAATTATTTTATTATTCAGAAATAGATTCAATGTTCACTTGCCTCTTTGAGGGGGCAACCTCCAGCAGAGAAGAGCTCGATTACAATAAGACTCGATGATCTTTCCTTTACTAACTAAGAATATTTATAGCTAAATGACATCCAAAACCCTAACTACTAGTGGTCCCTTACATAACATGGGTTAACCACTTTATTTATTAACTATGGCCTGTTTACAACTAACTGTGGTCCCTTTTCTCTAATACGAGTCAACCACTTACAATTATTAATGCGGGCTTTATTTACTCTCTAACTAACTATGACTATGACTCGACCCATTGGGCTTATTACACAAATAAAGGGGTTAGGGTTGGACCCTAACATATTCAATATTATTTCTTTTGAGATTTATCTACAAGAGCTCAGTCATAACATGATATAAGTCATATGTATTGGAATTTAATATACCAAAAAATAATATATGATAACATTTTTATATTTTGAGAAGAATCTTCGGCGAAAATCACATAGAGAAATTTTTGTCAACGCGTTTCGAACCAACCAATGTGGTTCACCGTCAGGACAAGTTGAATGAGCAGATCTTGCTATGCATTATAAATAGATCGGGCAGAATATCCAAATTTCCAAATCAGGTAACGGCTAAAATGATAATAGCTAGATTTGACCAGGAAATGGCTAGTTTGACTATGAACGTTATAAACATAATTTATTCAAATAAGTTAATTCGGTTTTAATAAAAATCTTTGGCGAAAATCACATAGAGAAATTTTTGTCGACGCGTTTTGAACCAACCAGTGTGGTTCATCATCAGGACAAGTTGAATGAGCAGATCATGCTATGCATTATAAATAGATCGGGCAGAATATCCAAATTTCCAGATCAGTGAACAACTAAAATAATAACAACTAGATTTGACCAGGAAATGGCTAGTTTGACTATGAAGGGTATAGACATAATTTATTCAAATAAGTTAATTCGGTTACTAATTTTCTTAATTATATATATATATATATATATATATATATATATATATATATATATATATAATTAATTCAAAACTAATATACTAATTTTTACCCTTAATAAACTATTAATTAATATTGTAATTCTCTAATATTTTTATATCGGGATACTCTTTGACTATGAATATGAAACTAATCTATTTATTTTAATATATATTTATAAATATATGTCTTTTTAGCTTTATATTTTAAAATAGACTTAACTATTTATAGATTATTCTATTTTTAACTTATACAACTAAATAATATTTATATAACATCTTTGATAACTAATTTATTTATTTATTTACTTAATTTAAATTAAGATTTAAATGTCCCTTTAACTTATATTTTAATTAAAATATAATTTATATTTTATTTAAAATATAATTAACTATTCTCTATTACTTTAATTATTTTATGATTATAGTATATTAACTCGCTTATTCTAATATATATTTATAATTATAAAATTGTCCATTTATGTTTATTTTAATAAGAAAATTATTAACCAAATTAACTTATTTGAATAAATTATGTTTATACCCTTCATAGTCAAAGTAGCCGTTTTCCTGGTCAAATCTAGCTGTTATCATTTTAGCCGTTCACTGATCTGGAAATTTGGATATTCTGCCCGATCTATTTATAATGCATAGCAAGATCTGCTCATTCAACTTGTCCTGATGATGAACCACACTGGTTGGTTCGAAATGCGTCGACAAAAAATTATCTATGTGATTTTCGCCGAAGATTCTTCTCAAAATGGATATGGATCACAGAAGCCTAAATTCATTAAATTTTTTTATAATTTTATATAATGTTATGAACTTTCCTAAATTTACTTAGCTATCCAAGTATTTCAATCAATTCCTTATCTTAAGGTTCAATTAAAAAAACTCAAATATGATTGAAATAAGTTTTATCCAATTTTAAAAAATGTCAAGATGTAAATTACAAATGAGGTTTATTTGATTTTATTTCTTTTAAGGTTATCTACAAAAGTTTAGTCATAACATGATTGTGTGTGTGTGTGTGTTCTATTTGTTGCACTTTTTACAATCCAATATGAAGCATATGTGTAACTCTTTCCATGTTTTTTATCAAATTGACACATAACATTTATTAATAACATAAAATTATTTCAATGTTGTTTATAACCTAGATAGTTGAATTTCCATTTTAAGTAAAATAATATTTTATCAACTTGGTTACATTATTAATGGATTAAATTTTAGATATTTCTTGATTCTAAATTTATGGGGTTCACATAAGGATAATATCCTTAAAAATAAAACCTCTTTGAAATTTGGAAAACTTTAGAAACTTAAGCACCTCAAGGAACCTAAAGCTTATAACATATATACACCATTATGAATCCATCCTAGACTAGAGGGAAACATTTATCTATGAATTTTATTCACATTCAATATTATAAAATTACAAAAATATTCAACTGTCACATTTCTAAATTACAAAATTCGTATGTTAATCTCTTATACGAGATTATATTACACTTGACTATTATAAACTTGAGTTCAGGGCTTGCCATTTGCATGATCTACTCATCTGGACAATGGGTGATAGGAATGCAAGTCTCCATAATACGTTCATGGTCATCTTCAATCTCCTTAGTTCAATTGTCTTTGTTTTGATTTCTATGAGATTGATCTAAGTTGCTATGACTAGATCACTGTATTGGAAATATATATATTTAGAGATAAAATATCTATAAATGATGTGACCGCCCTGTTTTTTAACCTTTTAAAAAAAATGACCCATCACAACCATGTCACCAATTTGGTATGTGAATTTTCCATCTTCATACAATCACACCAACTTTCTTTTCACTTGTGTGCATCACATCAAATAGTAGGCCGCATTCTCTCTATTTCCTGAGGAAGCAGTGACAACAAAAACATCGCCTACAACCAAAATACAAAATATGTATTAGTTATGCATTCAATATTTCAATTTATAGATGAAATTGTTAATGATAAACGCCACATACCTTCCCTTACAACATCAAAGACTCGATCATGATCAAGTGAAATGATGACCTCTTCATCATGCATATCTTTCCACGTTAAAATTAGATAAGGTCCCTTTGCATTAAGAGGGACATATTTTCATCCTTTCATGTACTCATTTTTCAGATAGATCAAGGCTACATCTATCAACACCAATGCAAAACTCACAAAAACATGCAAGTTTTCTTGTCTCAATGGAAAATATTTCCCTCGTGTCTTTCCTCTGCGCTGAGTGTAATTCCCTTGTTCCTTCTATAATATTACAATACCAAGGAATGAATCTATTCACACCGCCAAGTTCAACATTCCAAAAGAACCTACATGTAAGCCTAATAGATCCATGACCTTCATGTCCTAAATAGGATCTACACTAGTTGACCACCTCTAGTGATGAGTTGAGTCAATCTATGTCATGTCTCATTTGGTACCTCCTAAGTGCTCGCTTCACACAAGCACTTACACCATCATGCTCACCCTTTCCATGTCCTATTTAGAAATAATGCCAAGTATGCTGAATTTTTGTATTCTTGTGTAGGTAACTCAACTGATAAAAACTACGTGTTGACTTGAACTTCCCTGCACAACCATTTGACCATATCTAACCCTTTCTGAATGGTATGTCATTTTTTTTGAATGATTCTTAAATCAGGTCAAAGCAATGTTTCACGAACAATGTGTCATGCTCACGAGCATCACTAATGTAGAAGTGATACTCCTTAATCACATCACATGAATAATCAATGTTATCCCTACCATCAACATTCAATTATGCATGTTTGTACAAAACATGTATGAATATGGACACTTGGTATGAGTGATAATACTCACTATGGATCTTTGTTTGAGGAGAAAATGTGTAATTATCCGCAAAGTGTACCACTGATAATATTGTGCCTGTCTGGAATACTTTGCGAGAATGCTTAAATTCAAAAGCTTGCCACCTAAACCTATGCGAGTGTTGTACATATTTATAGATCTGGTTTTGAAAAGACCCCATGAATTGTGAAATAGAAACCTCATCCTCAACATAATTGATTATCCTACGCATCAAAGTTGAAGAAGATGGTTGATTTCCCACGACATACTCATATAGCTTCCATGTGACGGTGACATCTGACATCCTAGACTAGTTGGGATCAACAGGGAAGTTCCTATGGAACAATGCCAAAACACCACATTTAGTGCATCTTCTCCCACCTATACATCTATTCTTGTAAAACAACTCTTCTGAATCCCTTTTGCACAATATTGATGAAACAAAATTGTGCATTATAAGAGGAGGAGGGTCGTTGTGAAAATTCTACTTGAAAAATTCTTGGAAAGTGTTATAATGAAGTTGAAATTCAACATGATATCGGTAACAGCATGTGCCACAGATTGTATTAGGATTAATTTCTGAAACATACTTATGGATATTTTCACATGGTGATTGTTTTCTTGAATTTCCTCGAACAATGCAACTTTTGTCATTTCTACAATGTGCTTAGTGTGATCTACATACTTACCTTTAGTTATGTGATGTCGTACGACATGCTTTCTATCTGGAATATCACAGGAATGACTCTCCCAAAAATCTACCAAAAGTGCTTTGATTCTTGTTGTAAACATGTCTTGGTAGGGTTGCCTGGTGATAAGAGCCCAACAAGAAGATTCATCATTTTCATTTACTCGAACCTTGAATTTGGTATGCTTGTGCAATGTTTTTCTTGAGACATGGAGCAATTTTGACATTGTTTCCAAATTTTGTTGTCTTGATGTACTTGGTGCAACAATAACAATTGTAATTTCCCTATGAGCAACTCAAACATTGATTTTTATTGATTTTTCAAACATAGAGAATGCCTTTGATATATTTTCAGTGACATTCATACGTGTCTTCCTATTTTTAGCATCTTGGATACCCAAAATCTTTGTGGCATGTTTTAGTTTCTTATGTTTGATCAACCCATGTAGTATCTGAGCTTGTGCAACAACTAAATGTTTCTCAAAATATTGTCGAATGATGTTACTAACATGCTCTCTAATAGTGCGAGCAGGGATAGGCTCCCTAAGGTCCTCTATTGTGCTTGCATCCATTTTTTCTGCAAATATTCCACCCCTTTCCAAACCACTACAACTCCTTGTTATCTTATCAACTTGAGAGGGCACAACCCATTCTTCTAGTGCTTGATCAACTTGATAGGGCACATATATTCTTCTAGTGGTTGATTAAATTGATAGGGCACATCTTGTTCCACCAGTGACAATTGATCAACTTAATAGGACACATCTTGTTCCTCTAGTGGTTGATCAACTTGATAGGTCACATCTTGTTCCTCTAGTGGTTGATCAACTTGATAGGGCACATCTTGTTCATCATGTTGTTGATCAGCTTGATAGGGCACATCTTGTTCCTCTTGTGGATGATTAATTTCCATCCCTGCATAGTGGAATACAAAATATACTTGTAAGTCAAATGAATCATAAGTATTTAATAATAGATGTACACATGTTTATTTAAGAAATCACCGTAGGTGGAAGGTCATTATATTATTGGCAGGGTATTCCCTAGGTTTTCCTTTGAATTTAGGGATATTCGATGGCAACTTGGTTGGCATGGCGACCATTGTTGATTACGAGCAATGGGGTCATTTGTGAGTTTCATCAAATCTGGTAGATTAAAGAAGCGACAAATGATATCTTGTTGGTGTTAGCCATGACGTAATGACCTTGTGTGTTGGAATTGGTATTTGTATTGGTGTACCCTGCAGGGTATTATTGGTTTGGGTACCCTACGGTGTAGTGTTTGTATTTCCCTAAGGGCTAGTGGTGGGGGTGCCTTGAGAGGAGTTAGATCCCAATAAGGTGGTTCCAAGAATGGATGTGCTAAACAATGTGGCTTGGTCATGTCTCCTGTGCCAGAATGGTGAGAGACCAGGCACTCCTCTCAATAATGGTGGGAGATCTTGTAGGCACCTAGAGTGACGTGTAACCCTAGGATCCCCTATGGTTCCCTAGTAAGTTTGTTGGAAAAGACGGTGAGGGGTATTTTCTTTACGAAAACCAAATGAATCACATACATAAGGTACAAAGAAAAACAAATGGTTAATTTTCGCTTTAATTCTAATATGTGAAACAATCAACAAAAAAGGTTTTGTGAGATTTTGTGTATGAAAAAAATTCTTAAAAATACCTAACGCCCTTTTGCTCAAGTAATAATTAGGCCTTGTGAAGATTTTATAGTAGGGTATTGGGGCTACGTCATGAATGTTATTGGCAATGCTTCCAATAACCAAAAACCAACCAAGATATGGAGATGGCTATTGTGGGGGGCACTAGGGATACATCATGAAAGAGTTGGAGATGCTTCCAATAGCCTGAACAAAATCACCTCAGGTGGCCCTGTGCTCTTGCACTCACTACCTATAGGGAAAGATACAGTTAAGATTTGGCCACTAAGTTACCTACGTCTAGTGGGAATGAGTGAATCTCAACTTCTAGTTGTCAATTTTGGACCCAAAACCCCTACCAAGTGTTGAGAGACAACAAGGAGGTTCGTGATAATCCGCCACCTAAGCCTTACCTCATTCACGAGTTTCTTCTCATTATCAAATTTGTCACTAGATGATGTAGGATTTTAAGCTCCCTAAAAGACAACTCCTATGTTTCAAGATGAAAGCAACCATGATGGCTTATGTGTTGCCTACCCTCGCGGTCCTAAGCCAAACTATAAATTATCTTATGGCCCATGTGGGGAATTTAATGTGTTCAAGTTAAGGTTGTTTTTAGAGCGTATTACCTTCACTTAGGGCATACAAAAAATGTAAACTCAAAGAAACTAAGTAAAAATATTCCAAAATATGATACCCTTTATACCAAGTTTAAGTGAGTTTAGTGTGTGGAGTGAAGGTATTGGAAAGTGAAATTTTGAACATATAAAATGTGAATTGTGATGATATGGATATGCGATGATCCTTTACAGTTCCCCTAATTACATTATGTGATGTTTGTTTCTTGCAAGAAAATAAAATATGTGTGGATAGTGTGCCACTTACTCTTTCCACATAACTTGATTTAATTAAATCTTCCAAAAGAACCAATCAAATATATGTACCTACTTATCTAAATTAATATGCATTTTATTAATGTTTACTCAAATTATACATGTTGATGCCTAGAACAAATAGAAGTCACATGAAACCATTATAGATTAAACATATGAACACATAAATTTCATAAAACTAAGTCATTAAAATCACTCAAATTTTCTACCTATGCATAAATCATGATGTAACTTCAAGGGATGCCACAATTGAGAACATCCAATAGAGGAACCCCCATGTAAAGGATAAGAAATTTTCAAAATAGTTGAAGGTATGAAATTTGTAAAATATTTGCAAAGTAAATATACATATTTCTTAAGTAATCTAGTCCCCCATGCAATAGTCTCTCTTCACTCCCCAACTATAAATTATCTTATGGCCCATGTGGGGAATTTAATGTGTTCAAGTTAAGGTTGTTTTTAGAGATTATTACCTTCACTTAGGGCGTGCAAAAAATGTAAACTCAAAGAAAGTAAGTAAATATATTCCAAAAGATGATACCCTTTATACCAAGTTTAAGTGAGCTTAGTGTGTGGAGTGAAGGTGTTGGCAAGTGAAATTGTGAACATATAAAGTGTGAATTGCGATGATCCTTTACAATTCCCCTAATTACATTATGTGATGTTTGTTCCTTGCAAGAAAATAAAAGATGTGTGGATAGTGTGCCACTTACTCTTTCAACATAACTTGATTTAATTAAATCTTCCAAAAGAACCATTCAAATATATGTACATACTTATCTCAATTAATATGAATTTTATTAATATTTACTCAAATTATACATGTTGATGCTTGGAACAAATAAAAGTCACATGAAACCATTATAGATTTATTTTATTTTATTTTTTATTTTATTTATTTATTTATTTTTTATTTTTTATTTTTTCCGAAGAGAAAATCCGTAATTTCCATTAATTTCAGAAAATTACATGTTGTAGATGCTAAACGCATATGCAAAAGTGTGGGAAAAACCACTTACAAAGACAATACTTCAAGGGAAGTATTTCAGTAAAGCCCACAAACTGGGCAGCAAGTAATGGGTAAGAAAACCCCAAAACAGTCTGCAAAAAATAGAACTGTGGAGGATACCCATACCCTTACAACAAAACAACAAATAAAGCAAAAAAATCTCCTGAGGAGACAAATAAGAAACAGTAAGGAACTCTAAATCTGACCGCCCAAAACAGTCGGAGAGGCACGAAATGAGGAAAGAGCAGCCAGGGTAGCTACTCCTCCCCCGCCCCCTCAAACTCTCCGCATGTACCGACAAATCCAGAGATAGAGACCAAACTGCCCCAAGCATCCTCAGCCGCCCGCAGAAAACCCCAGCAAAAAATAGCCATTGAAGTGGCACGAAACATTATATACCCCTGTTCCCTCAACGCTTCAAAAAACCGGAATGGAATGCCAGCGAGTCACCAAAAAAAAGCACCATCTGCCACAGCAAGGGAACCCATCCGGTCCCAACCAGAGCAGAGGCAAGTTCGGGGGCAGAGGCGGCTAGGGCAGCCACCTCGCCCCCACAAAGAGAAAAATCAGATGACCCGCTCCCACTCCGCTGCTTAGTTCAAAAAAACCAGAGACCAAATCCAATGCTTGAAACGCCAAGCAGAGCGGCACGAAAGGTATGCAGTGAATCTGGAAACTCAGAACCGAAGCCGAGTAAAAGGATGCAGGTCAGCAGGAAAGGGGCCGAAAGATGTAGCGCCCCTCAGGCTATGCAAGAAAACAATAGTCGATCAAAACCACAGCTGCAAACTTCGAACCCTGATCAGTCCTCCGGCTGCTTGACAATGTCGACGAGGCACCAACAATGGCGACCAAAGAGGGGCCGCCAGAACCAGGGGCGGCCCTGCCGCCACAACCCACTGGCGGCAGCAGGGGCAAGAGAAACCCTATCTCCGCGCGCACACCATCTAAATCATTCTCGGTCTAATTTTTCACAAATCACATTTCCTTTAACTCACACATATCTTATTATGAGGTTCATGAAACCATTATAGATTAAACATATGAACACATAAATTTCATAAAATCAAGTCATTGAAATAACTTAAATTTTCTACTTATGCATAAATCATGATGTAACTTCAAGGGATGCCACAATTGAGAACATCCAATAGAGGAACCCCCATGTAAAGGATAAGAAATTTGCAAACTAGTTGAAGGTATGAAACTTGTAAAATATTTTCAAAGTCAATATACATATTTCCTAAGTAATCTACTCCCACATGCAATAATCTCTCTTCACCCCCCCACCACTTCCCCCCCCAACACATGTTTAAGAAATGAAAAATACTTAACCATTTAGGCATAGGATTGAAGGGTGTGTGATAAAGGTTATCTATTATTAAATATAATCCCAAAAATTTATTAGTGAATCTAGATTTGAAACTTTGTTTGGTTTCACAACAAGTCACATTTACCAAGCGAAGCATTTGACCTTTTTTCAAAAATAGTTCTTCTTAGCAACAATTTTTCATTTCATTAAAAGACTATATCAATCTCAAACTAAAAGTGATCCCTAATGTAACAAAGATGGTATTATATATTTTTTTCATATATCTCATTCAAAAAACATAGCCCCAAGGGTTAGCTCAATCGGTCAAGTCGGGGCCTTGCCAATGGGAGGTCACAGGGTCGAAACCCGAAAGCTCTTGGGGTTAGGTTTGTGGTGACCGAGGGGTGGACCCCCTTCGGGTGGGGTCCACCCAGATTTATCGAACCTGGAGTAGCGGATCAACTGACCAGGGTTCGTGATCTCATTCAAAAAACATTTTTATTAAAATCCAATGCCAAGTAAAAATGATTGTGAGAAGAGAAGGGAATAGATTTAAGTGATTAAAAAAGAGTAGGTGTTAGTGTTGAAAAGTGTAACTAGGTTCAACCTTCATAATGACATGTAATTATGATTTTATGTAAAGAGATGTAAAGAAGAAAACAAAAGTTATTGTAATACTTGCATCATGGGTTTCATGAGCAAGAGATTTTATTTTTGAGTCAAGGCTCCCATTAAGAGCCTTTAGGAATTTTGTCATCTAGTCATAAAAGAATAAAAGAGTCATTGTCATGTAATGAAGTCATGTTACACATTGTAAAGAGTCATTCTTGTCTATGTAAAATTCATCCTCCAAGACCTTGTCACTAGCCCTCATAATGTCGGCCTACATCAAAGCGATGGATCTAGAAGATGAAGTCGACTTCCCTCCAAGAGATCATGTCAGCCTAGAGGTCATGAACAAGCTTGTATATATACCCATACTCGGCCTCATTTGGAGACAACGAATTCAGTGAAGCAAGTCAAGAAGGAAGTGTGAGATACACTCTAGAAGAAGCCTCCATATCTACGCAACAACGAGGAAAGATAAAAAAGGTCATCAAGTAGTGTTTTTGGGTTGGTTTGTTCTCCTACATGTGAAGATAGTAGAACCGAAGGTATCCAGAAGAAGTCGAAGGAACTGTTGGGGCTAGGATCTCGTTAAGAGAATACAAGTCAAGAAGTCTCTCTCTTAGAGACTATAAAGGAAGCGAAGACAAGCTAGGGTTTCTGTGGTGGGTTGGCAAGCCTACAAGAAGAGACTGAGATTCTAAGGAAGCTGAGATCAAGAAGGGAAGAAGTCGAGCACAAGAAGAGAAAGGAAGCTGAGAAGAAGAGCATCGTTGAAGAAGAGGTTAGTGACAAGGATCTTGGGAGGACACTAGAGTCAAGGGTCTTTGTCATAGTCTTGGTATTCGTCAATTGAAGATCTATAAGAAGAATTTTTGATTGGGTTTTCCTCTCAAAGGGTGAGAGGTTTTAGCCGTAACTGACAAGCCTACATACCGTGTCTCTTGTCTTCTATTGTTCATTTGGTAATTGTCTTGATGATAAGAACACAATAATAACATAACAAAGAGAAGATCATAATCCAAGAAGTAAAAGTATATCACAAGAAATTATCAAGAAGAGAAATCTCCTAACTTATGATGCCCTAGATTTCTCAACATGGTATCAGAGCTTAGGTGTTGAAGTCAAGAAGGGGCATTCAAGCAAGAAGACACATGAGAATCGAGCTTCAAAGAAGGATCAAAAGCAAGTCAAAGAACACAAAGCAAGAGATCAAGATCTTCTTCATATTAACACCCTAGAAGCACTTCTGAGATCATCACTCATACATCACCAAAGGAGTGGAAGCTCTTCAAAGACTAAGGAAGGCTAGATTGAAAGGCATTGTCATAAAGGGCAATCTTCTCTTTGTTGAAGCAATGATCTCATTTAAAAGAATATCATCCTAAAGAAGGCAATATTTCCTCGTCAAAGTAAGAACCTTCTTTAAAGGATTATCTGAGAAGCGTCAAGTTCATTATCATCATCATCAAGTTGACGATTCTATCTTCACTAGTAAGTACCTTTTTCTTATAATCTAATCTAGTAAAAATGACTTCATGTTTCAAAGAGAACCATAAGCTGGTTGGGATATCAAACTTCCTTGTATGGAAAAGAAGGATAGACATAGTCCTCGAAGTAAATGAAGTCATTGATCATGTCCATGGAAAGGTCTCCAAGCCATCTGAAGAACAAGAATTATTTGAATACATGGAAAGGGATCTAAAGGCTCAAAAGATTCTTAAGGAACATTTCAAAGATAATCTCATTCCCTATGTAGCCGAGTTGGAGACATCAAAAGAAATATATGATGAGCTGGTAGAACTTTTCTCCAAAAGCATATCATATCACTTAGATCTGATCTATATAAATTGAAGGCATCAAAGGATGAAGGGATATCTTCATGCCTTTCAAAAGAATCTCAGATAAAAACTCAATTGCAAGATCTAGGAGAGATGGTATTTGATAAAGAAATGATCTCCATTATTATAAATGCATTGACTGATGAAAAGGGTAACCACATATCTACTAAGGAAGAGGAAGCTATCCCATTCATCAAATTATGGTCTCTATGCAAGGCAAAAGAAGACAGGTTGAAGAAAGAAAGTGACAAAAGATCAAATGAAAGGGATCAATTAGTGACAAAATGAAAAGGGAAGTTTGGTAAATTTGGCCCTCAAAAGAAAAAGAAGGACATGGCTAAGGTTCAGTGCTATAGATGTCAAGAATATGGGTACTATAGAAGACATTTTTCTAAAAGGAACAATAACGAGAAGAATAAGGAAGAACCCCATGTCATCGAATAAGTAGAAGAGCCTGAGACAAAGAATCCTAAGAAGGAGGAAGTGAAAAGATCTCCAATATGACTAAAAGAATCTCCTTCACTAAAAGGTACTCTTATGTTGCGTAAATTATAGATAGGAAGCATTGAAAATGAGATAGGTTGCATTGTATTAGAAAATAGTATCATGGTAAAAGCATTAGAAGTAAGAGCTCGTGACATATGTAATATGATGGATGTTTGGAACAAAACCTATGGAAGTCAACTATGTAGGATATATCTCTTGGAAACCTCATTGAAAGCTCAAGTGATATTTATAGAATTCATTTGGAAAAGGGGGTTATCATACATATGTCGAAAATGAAACGTCTACAGGGAAGGATATGCAAGATCCTCAAAAAATTCTCTGATGGAATCTTTATTGTAAGATTCACTGAACAAGAAGGAAAGCAAGTGTTTCTTCAATAATTCCAATCTTGTGGAATTCATAGAATGATGGTATGACAACATGACAGTGAGGCAGATCAAGGGAATGAAGTTATTTCATTCAAAGGTAGCTGTTGCACGAAGTCTGGATGATCCAAAAGAAAAATGAGGTATGAATGCTCACATTTGATTTTATAAAAGTCAGATGGTTGCAAACAACATGGATCATTGCACTTAAGAGGCATGCACAGAGAAGAAATATCCTCCCTCAAAAGGATGGTAGAATGCATGAAACACATATTTATTAGATGAAATCAACATAATATGTCTTCATATGGGAGCATAAGGTGTTTGATTACAACTAAATAACCCTGAAGCTCCTGGGAAAGAAATGTGTGAAGAAAGGAAGGAAGAGATCATAAAGTTATGAAACCATGTTAAAGGAAGTCAGCATCCACAGGATCAAGAAGATTTGACTAGGAAATCTCCCGAAAAGATATGAAGACTCTGATGGAAATTTGGAAAAGATGGAGACCCTTGAAAATGGATATATTTGGGAGATATGTCAACATATATGCAGGATGTCGATGCTTATAGGAATATGTCATGATGAATACCATCACAAAGGTAATTATGATTTAAGTACTCATTATTTATAAACTATTATCGGGATTTGCTTATGTAGGGCTACCAAAAAGAAGAACTATGAATGTCTTCCATGAAGAACCATGTAGAAGGATGCAAGAACCTTCCGGAAAAGAAAGCCTGATGAAGGTAGCATAACATGAAGCAATGTCAGATGAAGACTAATGGATCACTTTCCGATGAAAGGAATGATGACATGATTGATGGATGAAAGTGATGGATGGTCTGTGCCCTATGAAGAAGTCCCAAAAGATGAAGACTCCACAACAAAGAAGAAATTCATGACATCGAAGAAAGGAGTTCTTCAAGCAGCTGGTTGTCCCATCATCTCCACCTGAGGAGCTTCTGAAGGTCCCTATTTTGAGAGGGAGCCTGGAAAGTTTCTTACTTGGAAGAAACTTGGAAATTCCTAAGCCAAGAGGGAGCTTAGGTACATTCCTTGTGTAGGAATGAGTAAATTCCTTTAATGGAATAGATATGTCCTCCCTAATTGAGAGGGAGAGATAGACACATCATTCTGGTCTTCACTTGGGAAGACAAAATGAGAGGATTGGGTAATCATTTGGCATCCGATACTCTTTGAGGATGAGATACGACACCCAAAAGAAGAGTAATCGTGGGGGGTCATATTCTTTGAGGGTTGGGGAGTCTAAGATAAGAATAGTCCCCATGGAACACACCCTAAGTACCCACGTAAGTTATGTTCCGAGAGAGACAATGATGAGAGTGTCTATAAATCATTGGTCTCGCTAGAATTGAGCTTAGATTTTGTAGATAGATAGCGCTGTTAGTCAAGGCCTTGTTATGTAACAATGTTGGTTGATATGATGCAAAAAAAATCGGTTACCAATTTGATTATTCTTATGAAAAATTCTTCAGATTGAGAATGACCAAGTACTATTATGAATACCTCGCTAGTTAATAGGGAGTGTTGAAAAATGTAACTAGGTTCGGTCTTCATAATGACATGTAATTGTGATTATATGTAAAGAAGAAAATAAAATTATTGTAATACTTGCATCATGGGTTTCATGAGCAAGAGATTTTATTTTTGAGTCAAGGCTCCCATTGAGAGCCTTTAAGAATTTTGTCATCTAGTCATAAAATAATAAAAGAGTCATTTTCACATAATGAATTCATGTTACGCATTGTAAAGGGTCATTCTTGTCTATGTAAAAGTCGTCCTCTAAGACCTTGTCACTAGCCCTCATAATGTCGACCTACATCAAAGCAATGGATCTAGAAGATGAAATCGACTTCCCTCCAAGAGATCATGTCGACCTAGAGGTCATTAACAAGCTTGTATATATATCCATACTCGGCCTCATTTGGAGAGAATGAATTCAGTGAAGCAAGTCAAGAAGGAAGTGCGAGATACACTCTAGAAGAAGCCTCCATGTCTATGCAGCAACGAGAAAAGATAGCGAAGGTCAACAAGCAATGTTTTAGGGTTGGTTTGTTCTCCTACATGTGAAGATAACAGAACCAAAGGTATCCAGAAGAAGTCGAAGGAATTGCTGGTGCTAGGATCTCGCTAAGAAAAGCCGAGTCAAGAAGTCTCTCTCTTAAAGACTATAAAGGAAGCGAAGACAAGTGAGGGTTTTCGTGATTGGTTGGAAAGCCTACAAGAAGAGACAAAGATTCTAAGGAAGCCAAGATCAAGAAGGGAAGAAGTCGAGCATAAGAAGAGAAAGTAAGTCGAGAAGAAGAGCATCATTGAAGAAGAGGTTAGTGACAAGGATCTTGGGAGAACAATAGAGTCAAGGGTCTTTGTCATAGTCTTGGTATTCATCAATTGAAGATCTATAAGAAGAATTTTTGATTGGGTTTTCCTCTCAAAGAGAGATGTTTTGGTCCTGGATGACAAGCCTACATACTGTGTCTCTTGTCTTCTATTGTTCATTTGGTAATTGCTTTGATGATAAGAACACAATAATAACACGACAAAGAGAAGATCATTAAACAAAAGAAGTAAAAGTATATCACAAGCAATTATCAAGAAGAGAAATCTTCTAACTTATGATGCCCTATATTTCTCAACAGTTAGGAATAAAATTATAAGAATTGGAGAGTTTACTAAAGAAGCCAAAGAGAGTGGCTAAAAATGAGAAGAAGATGAAGATCTAGCAAAGTTAATGAAGAAGATATTGTATAGCAATTTGCAAGGTTGTTGAACTAAAGACTAATAGAAATTAAAGTTTATTCTTATATAAGAAGTCTAAATACGTATTGAGGGAATTATTACTAACTTAATGATATGGAGAATATTTTAAATTTGAGAGAATGGTAGATTCTTGAAAATCAAGCTAGTGATTACCAAATTGAAGGGCCAAGATTATTTCATGAATAAAAAATAAAAATAAAAATCTATATCTATAAATTTACACAAATTTAATTATATAAGATAATTTATGACTAAAAAGTCAAACAATACATAAATACACTTCTACAAGAACGTCAATAGATTAACTTGTAAATATTTAGCATATCATCAATATGTGCATGCTAATTTATTTCTTTTGCATTTATAATATATGAATTTAATATTGATTAATCACATGAGTCTTTCGTGGAACCTTGTAGTGATATGCAATAATACACTCATTTTTGTGTGAGGATGAATCTACACTACACTTCGTATGTATTTAGAAAGCATGCTCTCGTTAAAAAATTCTCATAACCTTTATGTGAGGATTGAAAGAAGAAACTTGTGAGGTTTTCAAAGGTAGGGATCATCATTTAGGCTTCAAGGAACCATTAAATGTTATATATGATGATGGATGTCACAAATATTTAATGTTGTTATATGTTTAACAAATAATGTCTTCTCAACATGTACATTGGAAGGAGGGATACTCTTGCTCCTCTCTTTTAACTCCTACAAGGATATCAAGCTTCAATTAAACCAATGTTTATAGGTTTGGGAACACCTATGTGACAACTGGTTTTGTTAATCCCTCTTGTAAATATTGCCATGAATTGTAATTCATATAAATGATAAATGGAAATGTAATGATTTCTTTAGTTAAATCACAACTTAAGTTTTTGTGGGTTATCCTAGACCATTACAATTTGAAGGTGGTCCATAATTTGCATGAATTCAAGTGGTTTCAAAAAATTTCAATGAACCATTAATCACACTAAGTGAATTTTCTTTAGTTGTTGTTACATTTAAAATTTTAACTACATGGTATTACTTTCAATGTTTATTTATCTTAGTTCTATTGTTTCATTCTCCATTTTTTTCTTTTTTTAAATCATATTTCCTAATGCATACAATATGGTGTAGGTAATATGAGAAGTTAGACAACTTGAATTACCTGTATTTGCATGAATTTATTGAGTTTTCATTGTTCTCTCAATGTTTTTCGTTTTTCTCTCATCCTTTCCACGTTTTCTTATTTTTCTATGAATGCATGTTTGTTGTTATTTTTCTATGCATACATATTCAAATATGTTTTGTTTTGTTTTTTGTTTTTGTGACAGCAAGAGCTCAATTGAGCTCTTAGGTCTGTAGTTTTTTCATCAATGTCATCAATATAGTTGGTGATCAATTGGTGGTAGGTTATGTTTGCAAAGGCTCAATCGAGCTCGATAGCTCGATCCGGCCTTTTATTAACCACGTTAATGGCTCAACCGAGGGTTTCTTAAACCCTTGATTGATCTATATGAAATTTTATCTCAAGCGCTCGATTGAGTCGTTGAGGTCCTAAAAAACATAGTTTTAACACCCTTTCTGCATATTTATCTGTAACACCATTTTGTACCCTATCGGACTTAAGTCAGAATTTGTCCTTAAGCGGTGAAGTTGATCATGTTGGATTCATGAAGGAACCTTCTATCCAATGGCATATGAGTTTGACATTTTCGAATTCATATGTTATTTTTCATCTAATTTATTTTCAACATAATGCTTGAAATTTCTTTGAACAGTTCAAAGGGGCTAAATAAAAAATCAATAACAGAAAATATACACAGTGATTTAAAAAAAAAAAATACCACTATCTTCGTTTACGAGTCCTTTTCAAAAGGGTACTCATGGTTTTTGAATTTATTTAAATAGTTGAAAAATATTACGTGAACACGTGTCTGTAAAATGCAATTGAAATATTTCTTCGTCAACTTCAAAAAATAATAAAAATATATAATTTTGCATTTTTTTTAATATGCATAACTTAGTTCTCTATGTGTAGATCATGCTTATATATATATATATATATATATATATATATATATATATATATATGACCAAGTTACGCTATGTGAATACACACATACCTCTTAAGATGTGCGGAAATTTACAAAGACAAGCATTTCATTTAATGAAAAATTGACAGATTGTACGACACTAAACTTTTCTGCAAAAATATCATTATGACAATAACGTAATTCTCCACAAATTTTCTTTTTTTTTGAATCAAAATTCACAATGCTTATATGAATTTTGAGGGCTTCAATTCAATAAAAGAGTAAAAATTTGAAATTTCTGTAGAAATTCTCATTGTAGATTAAATTGATTATGCAATGTACTAAAGCAAAATACTTAATCTACTTCTACAATCAAATTTGCGGAAGCTTAATTGATTTTGAACAAAATCAAACAAAACACATATAATAGAGAAGAAGATTCAATCACACATGAAACACAAAAGAATACTCTAGGGAAAGCCTCAGCTAAAAGCCCTGCTATTTGTATTATCATACAAGTGGAAATATCTCAGGATTACACAAAGCTTTAGCTCTCAAACTATCCAGCTCTCAGTACAATCCCTCACTGCTGCTCATAGACAAAATAAACAACACATATGCCTTCTCCTCTGTCCTCCAAGCCTCTTATTTCTTTGCGCAGTTTTCCCTGGGTCCTCCAGCTGTAACCTGTGTGATACTCACCTCACACATTGCTTTGACCTCTGTAGAAACTGCGCAATCCTCAAGGAATTAATTCCTTCTGCATGCAAGATATTTCCTCATGGGAAAATTCTTGCAACTAATAGTACACTGCCCCTGCCTTTAATCTCAACTGGGTCTTTGTCTGCACTGACATCATGAGTTATTTATGAGAGAATATTCAGTTATCTAGAGTACACTAGTTTTATGCATGCATGCATTAACTGAATGAATTCACAATTAGTTCCACAAACTGTTTGGAACTAATTTAATTAGACTTAACTCAGTTAATTGAGCTAACTAATTATAACTCAAATACAACTCATCCTTATCTCCTTAATTAAGGGATAACTTCCTCAATCAAAGGGATAACTGTTGCATGTCTTCACAAAGACTTCATGTTTGAATTTCACCAACTAATTAACTCAAGATAAATTAATTAATTATTTTTCAAACAGTTGGTGAGACTAAATTCGAATTTTAATTCTCAATTTTAATTTAAGGACAAATTAAAATTTGAAGATATCCTGAAATGCTATCTATAGCAATGCTATTTATAGCATTTCTATTTTTAGCATTTCTTGTTGCTATTTTCAACACTCCCTCTCAACAAGAAAGGGATTATCTACCACCTTGATCCTGTCTCTATGGAACTCGAATTTACACTTTGACAATGCTTCAGTCAAAATGTTAGCATCTTGCTTCTCAGTCGAAATACATTGCAACAACATGATCCTCCTTGCTACACAGTCTCTGAGATGATGATACCGAATGTCGATATGCTTGGACCTGTCATGAAATACTGGATTCTCAGAGAGTTTGATACAACTCTGATTATCACAATAGATCACAGTTGGATCCATCCTTTGATCAAATAAACCAACTAGAATTTTCCGCATCCAAATGGCCTCACATGCTGCCTGACTTGCACCCATGTATTCAGCCTTTGCTGGCTGAGTGCAACTAACCTCTGTTTGACCAAGAAACTGTAGCTGAACCAAGGTTGAAAATTCCTCCGGATGTGCTCTTCCGATCTAATGGACTCCCTGCCTAATCTGCATCTGTGAAGCCCTGTAGCTTCACTCCCTCTGATCGTCTATACCATAATCCATACTGAGATGTGCCTCTGAGGTATCTCAAAACATGCTTCGCTGCCTTCCAAAACAGCTTGGTAGGTTGAACCATAGCTTGACTCAGCTGGTTCACCACATAGCACAAATCTGGTCGTGTGTTCACTAAGTACATCAGTGAACCCACAAGCTGCCGATACACAGTAGCTTCTACTACTTCTCCTGAAGTAGCATCCTCCTTCCTCCAGTTACCTGCTAGAGGAGTCTGCATGGGCTTGCACTTCTCCATGTGGAATCTCCTGAGTATCTCATTGGCATACTTTCCTTGAGACACAAACACTTCTCCATCCTTTTGCCACACTTCCATGCCTAGAAAGTAGTGCATGAGACCCATATCTTTCATCTCGAACTCTCTTGCAAGGTCCTCCTTGAAAAACATGATCAACTGATTATCACCTGTCAATATCAGATCATCAACATAAAGAAAAATGATCAACTGCTTACCTTCCACCATGATGTGGTACAAGTTCGCATCCGCTTCACTCTTTGTGAAGCCCAACTCGGTGAAGTAGTTGTCGATCTTGGTGTACCAAGCACGAGGTGCTTGCTTCAGCTTGTACAAAGCTCTCTTGAGTCAGCACACATGCGACTCACGATCGAAGGTCTCAAAACCTTCCAGCTACTCTATGTACACCTCTTCCTCAATCTTGCCATTGAGGAATGCAGTCTTCACATCCATCTGATGGATCTTCCAACCCATCTGTGTTGATAGTGCCAACATCGATCTGATAGATGAGTACCTTGCTATAGGAGCAAAAGTCTCATCATAGTTGATCCCCTCGACTTGTGAGAAACCACGAGCAACAAACCTTGCCTTATGTTTCTCCACACTACCATCAGTAGCTTGCTTTACCTTGTAAAGCCAACGGGAACTCACAACTGACTTGTTCTCTGGTCTTGGAACCACATCCAAAACACTGTTCTGAACTATGGAGTCATACTCCTCCACCATAACATCAACCCAACTCGGATGTTGCACTACTTCCTCAAAGGAAGATGGTTCGGTCTCAACACATTCCCCAACAATGGCCATGTATCCAGTGTACCTATCAGGTGACCTCCTCTGTCTGCGCTGAGAAGATGGTTCTCCCACATTCTCTCTCGCATTCGACAACAATCTATCAGCTTCTCTTGTGCGCTTCCGCCCATCTATGGAAGACTCTGCTTGAGTGGATGTCTCCACTCCTAGAACTTCTGCATGTGGCTGCTCCGCATCAGTCTGAGACTCCTCCTTAGGAACCAAAAGTTCCTCCACAGCCTGTAGTTGGAGCTCCCTCTCAAGGGAAACTCACATGGCCTTCTGCTCATCAAACTTAAGATCTCTGCAAACCACTGTCTTCCGACTGGTAGGCAAATACACCCGATAGTTGTGGGGTGTATCAGTGTACCCCACAAGTATCCCCAACTCTGCTGTTGGCTCAAGTTTCTTCCGGGCATCCTTGGTCACATGGCAATATACCAATGAGCCAAAGATCCTGAAGTGACCCACATCTGGTCTCTTCCTAGAGAAAGCTTCCTCTGGTGTCTTCATCCCAAGAATGCGATGCGGGCTTCTATTATGAAAATAAACCACTGTGTTGCATGCCTCAACCCAAAAATGAAATGGTAGGCCTTGGTCATGCAACATCCCCCGTGTTGCCGTCACAATCGTTCTGTTCTTCCTCTCGGCCACCCCATTCTGTTGTGGGTTATGAGGTGCCGTCAACTCTTGTTTAATTCCTTCTGCTGCACAGAAGTCCTTAAACTCTTGAGAGACATACTCTCCACCATTGTCGCTTCTTAAGGCCCTGATCTTCTTTCCTGATTCTTTCTCAACCAAAGCTTTGAACTCACAAAACTTTGAGAAGGTTTGATCCTTCTTCTACATGAAATAGATCCAACATTTACGAGAAAAATCATCAATGAAATCACATAATACCTTTGTTTAGCGGTGGAGGCTGTCGAGAATGGTCCACACACATTTGTATGAACTCGCTCCAAGATTACTTCAGCTCGACTGTCTCGATCATGAAAGGAAGATTTTGCATACTTACCCAAGGTACAACCTTTGCATGTGTCCACTTGCTCAAGTTTACCTTTGGGAAGTCCAGTAGAAATCCACTGCATTATCTTCAAGGCCCCATGACGCAAGTGGCCCAACCGTTTATGCCATAAGTCGCCAATATCTTGGATTTGCACCAATTCTGCTTTGGAACTCAATGCAACATAGTCATCTACCTCCATCTTGTAGAGATTCTTCACTCGAATCCCAATCCTCTTGGTCTGACCCATGGCTATGTGTCTCAGGAACACCTTTCCTTTACTGAAGACTAAATCATAGCCTTTGTCTTCCAACATCGTGATGGATACCAAGTTTTTCTTTAGTCCAGGCACATACTTTACATCAGTCAGGGAGAGAGGAGCTCCATGCTCCCTCTGAAAAACAACCGTACCTTCACCTGAAACATGATACTTTCCATCATTATCCATCTCTATGCGCATCTTCAGGTCTTTCTCCTCCAAGGTACTGAATAAACTCTTATTGCCGGTCATGTGGAATGAGGCTCCACTATCCAGGTACCAAACACAACCCACCATCGATGAAACCATGCATGCGATGAGGGTAAAATCCAATTCGAACTGAGATGCTAGTGCCTAACTTTCTGATCCTTTCGAGGATCCCTTCTTAGATTTCTTCAATGGACAATTAGTTGCATAATGGCCCACCTCATGACAATTAAAGCATCTCACTTTAGATTTGTCAATCTTCTTCCCACAATGGGAAGAACTCGATTTGGAATGGGAAGCCTTCCCTTTCCCTTTCCTCGCCTTATTTGCTAAGGCTAGATTTTCTTCATCATCATGCTTAGATGGAGAACCATCTCTGGTGTTCCTCCTAATCTCCTCCTGCATCAGATCCGACCACAGTCGTTCCCAATCCGTCAATTTCTCTCTTCCATTCACTAAGTCCTGGTAGCTATGCCAGCGCTTAGGAAGACCGAGGAGAGCAAGACTCACCATGTCATCATCAGCTATCGTGATTCCTACACTTCCAAGCTCATCTCTGCAGGTGGCGAGCTTGTTCAGATATGTAGAAATCGTGTAGCCCTTTTCACACTTGATTTTCCGAAGCTTGTCCTTCAGTGCTAACTTCCTTTGATTGCTACTGTTCTGATATAGGTCCTTCAATGTCTTCCACATTGAAAACAGAGTCTCCTTCCCATGGAGACTCGAGACAATATGGTCTCGAACTCCCTCCAGAAGAATCATCCTCGCTCTTGCTACACATTTCTTCCATTCCACCAATTCTTGGGCATTCACTGTTGCTGGCTTGGGGACTTCTTGATCAATGAATTCCTTCAAACCATTGTTTTCTAATACTGTTTCCATGCGATCCTTCCATGCTATGTAATTCGAGATGCCATCCAGGGCATACTCAAGTCTCAAGCCATTGAACGCCATTGGTGAACTTTGAGATGTGATAAGAAATTGATTTTGTACCTGCAATCAAGAACTTCAAACTTGAACTTTT
Source organism: Pinus tabuliformis (assembly GCA_031772625.1). Classification (NCBI taxonomy): domain Eukaryota; kingdom Viridiplantae; phylum Streptophyta; class Pinopsida; order Pinales; family Pinaceae; genus Pinus; species Pinus tabuliformis. Next base: position 341,075,652 of record CM062810.1, on the reverse strand, counting down.
CCCTTCTCAATATGTTGTTCACAGCTCTGATCACCTTTGCTCTGATACCATGTAGAAATTCTCACTGTAGATTAAACTGATTATGCAATGTACTAAAGAAAAATACTTAATCTACTTCTACAATCAAACTTGCGGAAGCTTAATCGATTTTGAGCAAGATCAAACATAACACATATAATAGAGAAGAAGATTCAATCACACATGAAACACAGAAGAATACTCTGGGGAAAGCCTCAGCTAAAAACCTTGCTATCTGTATTATCATACAAGTGGAAATATCTCAGTATTACATAAAGTTTTAGCTCTCAAGCTATCCAACTCTCAGTACAATCCCTCACTATTGCTCATAGAAAGAATAGACAACACATATGCCTTCTCCTCTATCCTCCAAGCTGTTGAGCCCTGAAACTACATCTCTTCTACACACTTTTCTAGACTTTTTCACTTCACTAGTGCCTCACAAGCTATCAAAAATCATTACATATTGATTCTTAGAGTGCATTTAAGTGGTTTCCTAACTATGTTTTTGTGTTTGCTATTTGACTTAGATTTTGCTCATCAGCTGCGGAATGCAGCCACTTTCGGCAACTGACTTGAGATTCCGTAGCTGTTTTTGTTGATCTCTAGGATGGAGGGGTTAGCAAGAAAACAAGGCACATGGGCAGGTTAGAAATGATCTGGACATGGACCAGGTCCTATTGGTTTAGCCAGATTCGTAAAGGAAAGCCTTGGTCAAATAGTGGTCAAACGAAGGAGTTCTATGACAAATAGGTCTCTGTTTCAACACGTAAAGGGTCCGAGACCGTTCCTAGATCCGTGGATTCATTTTGACAACTGTAGACTGCCTCCACGACGCAAATCCAACAACCACCTTTTGGTAGATTGAATGATCATGGAAACCAACACGCTAAGCTCACGGATGCTGTCTTTTTACGTGTCTTCTGCTGAAGGAGTTCCATAGGAAAAACAGTTATGTAATTTCCCTTATAAATAATGTGTTTGCAAATGCATGTAGCTAGTTTTTGTTGATGTAATCTTGCTGTTAAGTTTATGTACTGTGCCGTGACACTGGTCCTGCTGTGATAACGAGAGGATCCTTCCTCTGTTTTGCAATATAATAAGACTCTGTTTTATATGACTGTGTGAGCATAATCTCGGACTGACAGCGTGTTAACCAAGGCTGTGCAGAGGGCCCCTGCTGGCTAAGGTTTCGTTCTTTTATTTCTGTAAAGTTTTCATATGCTATTGTTTTATTTCCATTGTAGATATTTCGTAGTTTGTTCACTTGTGTATATTTCACATTTCAGTTATGGTGTTAATGTTTCATTCCTGTACATGATTTTCCAAGCGTTGTATATTTTTGCTAACACTGATCAGTGTGTTTCAGGTTAGGATAGGCCCAGGCATTTTCATACATTTTTTGCAGTAAATAGTGACATGAGATTGTCCTCTCTGCTAACTTTGTTTTCTTAGCTTTCAATTTCAGTTATGCTTTGATTTCAATCTTATTCATTTGCTGTTGATAGTTAGTTTAGATATCAAATTCTTCATGTCATTTAACGTTATCTCCAAAGCCATGGCTTAACCCGAAAAAGCTACTTGGCGAGCTATCGGATTTTGAGTGAAGTAATTTGATTCTTCATGTTATTGATGTTATCTCCAGAGCCATGGCTTAACCCGGAAAAGCTACTTGGCGAGCTATCGGACTATAAGTGAAGAGACTTGATTTTATTTTCATTTGCAAGTAGATAATTTAGATATCAATTCCTCATGTTATTGACGTTATCTCCAAAGCCATGGCTTAACCCCGAAAAGCTACTTGGCGAGCTATCGGACTATAAATGAAGTGAATTGGTTTTCCTTTTATTAGTTTGCAGTTTTTGATTTGTTTGAATGCAATAGTTTAACTTTTATTTCTGTATTTAGATGAGCAGTAGAGATAGATATTTCATGATCAGTAGTTCATCACTTGTTTGATTCAAATAGGTGCACATTTACATTCTTGTTCAAGTATTAATCTCATCATTAGCATGTTTTGAGCTCCTTTGAAGTGTTAAGTTCTGGAAGTCATCATAAAGGACATAATTGCCTTAAAATCTATACCCATACTTGCCTTCTAAAGTATTATTAAAACTTAGGAATAGGATTTCCATTTGCATTAGGAGACAAACCAAGATAAAACCCCCAAAAACATGATAAAATTGAAAACAATAAAAAGTAAGAAAGAGGTTGTCTTGCACATATAGTGTGCCACACTTCATCAGTTTACGACTCCCAAATTGATAATTAATGTAGCAATTTAGGACATACTAAATTGACTAAACACAAGCCTCCTATTTCCTTGCGCAGTTTTCCCTGGGTCCTCCAACTGTAACCTGTGTGATACTCACCTCAAACACTGCTCTGACCTCTGTAGAAACTACACAATCTTTAAGGAATGAATTCCTTTTGCATGTAAGAGATCTCCTCATGGGAATATTCTTGCAACTAATAGTACACTGTCCCTGCCTTTAATCTCAACTGGGTCTTTGTTTGAACTGACATGCATGAGTTATTTATGAGAGAATATTCAGTTATTTGGACTACACTAGTTTCATGCATGCATACATTAACTGATTGAACTCACAATTAGTTCCATAAATTGTTTGGAACTAATTTAAGTGGACTTAACTCAGTTAACTGAGCTAACTAATTACAACTCAAATACAACTCATCCTTATCTCCTTAATTAAGGGATAACTTCCTCAATCAAAGGGATAATTGTTGCATGTCTTCTTATTTTGCTAAGGCAAGAGCAGATCCTTCTATTCAGTTGGAAAAAAAGAAATAGTGTACAAATGGTTTAACCCACAACTAGTTGTTAGATCCTGAGCTAAAGATCCAACGGAAGAGAAACATTTCGAGTGGCCAAAAAGCGCACCGTTTAACAAGCAAAACGGACCCGATGAAATCATTAGACCATAATTGATAATTCTATCGGGTCCATTTTTGACATAACCTTTGTTCAGTTTCTCCTCTCGAAATCCGCCATATGCGTGCGATTCCAGAAAGGTCGAGCGAACAACTCGAAACTTAACCTTTGTTTCGGACCCACAAACAAGCGCGATCAATCTTGGCCATAGAATGACCGCGATTGATCCAACGGTTATGAATCATATCGCATGGCCTTAACTCACCGATGTTTACCGCGCGATGAGGGCAGTATTTCCTCCCCACTCTGAGCCATGTGTTGTGTGGTGAGTGGAATCGCATCCAAAAGAGAAAAAACTGCTTCTGGCATGAAGGTGGTGCGATACACCGGAAACTACTTCGAGGGTGGTAAAGTTACTGCAGGCAAAAAAGCGGGGTTTTGCAGCTGCCGCGAAAGACCGGATTCCAGCGCCTGGGCCAAAGGAAGGTGAAGATCCCTTCTTTCAGCGAACCCCATAAACCTTCTGGTTCGGTGTTGCCAATCAAAGACTTGCATGCCTAACTCTGCATAAAAGTCAACCAGATCCCATCTCTATGGCTCTGTTTCAGTATACCTTATTGTCCTCTTCCGCCTGACTAAAACACTGCTCCCTTAATATGTTCTGAGGCATCTCTTGCCAAATCCACTTGACCCTGTTCTTAGTGCAAACCACTCCTTGATTGGCCAGAATGTCTACCAATTTATTGGCTGTCCTACGCACATGTGTGAAACTCACTGTGCATAAGTCTAGGAGGTGAAATTGGATCCTTTGAAAGACCTAGATCAGCCTCCAATGACTAGAGACTTTTTCCGGCTCTATGCCACAGCAAATTCTTTTAACCGAGTTAATGATCAACTCAGAATCGGCTTCAATAATAATATTATGGAGATTATCCTGCTTCAGGAAATCTAAACACTGTTTAAGAGCCATTAATTCAACCATATTGTTTGTAGCTCTTCCCAAATGGCAATGGAAAATAAAAAGAATACAACCATTACCATCTCGTAGCACTCCTCCAAACCCAGCAAGACCAGGGTTGCCTTTTGAGGCCCCATCAATGTTGAATTTCATAAAACCTTGAGGGGGGGGATGCCAATAATATGGCTTATTTGTCGGATTCATAACCTTCCTATCCATTCCCTGTGGTATAAGCCCCTGCATACCTAGCTGACGAAGTATCTGCATCTCATTTTCTAAAGGTGGATTTTTTGAGGAATTTTGCCTAATAGTGCCAACCGTCTCCTTGAGCTGTCTTAATATCTTCTAAAAAATGTGTTGGGTGGTGCTGCAAACATTTTTGAAGATTCTATTGTTCCTTTCTTTCCAAACATTCCAAATTATGAAGCCTGGAATTAAAACCCAAGCCAAGCGAAGAAGCTCGTACTCAGAGAAGTTTCGTCTCCAGTTAGTCAGGGTGTTGATAATGCTTTCTTTGTCCCTGTTCGTCTGTTGGAAAATTGAGGCAAAGGTATCCCACAACCTAGAGGTAAAGATGCAGTCATTGAGAAGATGCTCCATTCTCTCCTCTTGAGTTTCATAGAGCTGGCATCTAGAAGGTCCCAGAACACCCCTCTTCTGGATATTTTCCCAAGTCAGAATTTTCTTATGATGAACCAACCACATGAAGAGTTTAATTTTCATCCAACCTTGATGCTTCCAAAGGTTTTGCCAAACCCTATCCGGTACTTAGGAATCCAGCTCAAGGAATATCTTCTTGGCTTCCTTAATATTGAAGGTACCTTCTTTATTGTTGCCCCATCTAAGTTGGTCATGCCCCTCTGAAACAAGAATCTTCCTTTGGTCCAAAATTGTCAGTAGTGCATCTGCTTTTGTTTTCAAGGGGTTGTCATCCCCAAATTCTATATTCTTCTAGGTTCTCCATTTGTCTTCTATACTGGTTTGTTCCAAAAAATCTTTAACCCTGAAAAGCCCTTTGTTATCCGTTTCTTTCTTGAGGTCTAGAAAGTCCTCTCTTAATAGTGTAGGTTCTTATTTCCATTTATCCTCCCAAAACAGAGCAAGGTCTCCTTCTCTGATTTCCTAGAAACTGTTTTTCTGCACCAAGCCTCTATTCTCCCACGCCTTATTCCAAATGTGGGATCCTTTTATGGTTTCAGTCATCCTTATGTGATCATTATCTTGCCAATTGCTGGCATATTTTTCTTTCCATACACTAGCCCACTGAGCCTGTGGATCTTTTACCCAACACCACCATAATTTTACCCCTAAAACCTTGCCGAGTACATCTGGATCATCCAATCCAAGACCCCCATGGGTTTTCGGTTTGCAAATCTTATCCTAGGCTACCAAGGCCCATTTCTTTCTCCTCCCCCTTACCCCAAAGAAAGTCTCTTTGAATGGTTTTAAATAGAGGCAGGTGATCAGGTCATAGGGATGGTCGATTCCGATGCTGGGTCACCACAACTTAGATCGCTATCTCGAAGATTGAACTACTCATATTGCAACTAGAATCAAGAATCACAAAGTTGAACAACTGAGAGGACCTTTAGGTGCTCGACCATAAGGGCCGCCATCGAGAGGGAGAGGGCTGCCATCAAGAGGGAGAGGAGAGAAAGATGTTCAAACCTCCGCCTCAGGGGATTGGGTGGGTAAATAGTGGTCGAGCATGTTGTAAAACTCCCTTTGGAGCAGGAAGTGTTGAAAGCATGAAAATGGGGATTGATTGCAAAACAACTTTTGTAAGCACCAACCTGCCTGCCAAGTTTAAAGATCTGATAGTCCATTTTCTGATTTTATCCTGCATCTTATTAATTACCGACTCCCAGATGCCTTTGTGCAATGGTTTATCAGTTAGAGGAAATCCCAGGTACTTGAAAGGAAGGACCTCCCTTTGAAAGCCCAGAATTCTGGAGATATTTCTCTAAATAGTGATATTAGTATTAAAGAAAAAAAATCTTAGATTTGGATAGATTTACCTCCATACATGTGGCCATAGCAAAGTCACACAATATTTGTTTATAAACAAGAGCTTCTTTTACCGTGGGGACTCCCTGCAACATAGCGTCATCAACAAATTGTTGATGGGATAAAGCCTGTCCAGTTTCAGAAATTTGGATACCCTTGATGTTACCCCCTTCTTTCGCATGCTTGATAGACCGCCCAAGTCTTTCCATCATGAGGATAAAGAGAAAGGGAGAGAGCGGATCTCCCTGTCTGAGACCTCTTGAAGGAGTGAAGGTCTTGGAAGGAGAACCATTGACCAAAATTGAAAAGATAGAAGAAGTGACCAGTGCCATAACCCATCTCACCCAATTGTGATCAAATCCAAAGGCTAGAAGGACCTTCCTAATATAGGTCCAATTCAACTTATCATAAGCTTTGGCAAGGTCCAATTGCATAATCATTCCCGCCTTCCTATTGCTTAACAATGAATGCACCACTTCATGTGCTTGAATGATGTTATTGAGTATTTGTCTACCCTCCACATAATCCGATTGCTCCACAAAAACTAGAGTGGGAAGAAGGGGTTTGAGTCTATTAGCTACAAATTTGGATATAATTTTATACACCACATTGCACAAATCTATGGGTCTAAACCTGTCTGGAGTTTGAGCATTATCCTGTTTGGGGATCAAGGAGATGAAGGAAGTATTGAGTGCCTTTAGAAGGGTTCTATTCAACTTGGAATCCTCCACTACATTCATAATATCTTGTTTAACAATGCTCCAACAGGCTTTAAAGAAATCCACATTGAAACCATCAGGGCCTGGCGCTTTGCCATTCTGCATTTCCTTAACTGCCTCATTGACCTCCTCTTCAGTCACTGGCCTGTTGAGATTGAAATTATTCTCTCTTGATACTAGCCTAGGTATATGCCTTGTTAAATCCCTGATAAAGTGATCTTTGTCTGCCGTACTCTCCTTTACAATACCTTGAAAGTGCTAGACTAACACAATTTCTATCTCTTCATGGGAATTGCGAAGATGACCTCCCTCATCCTTGATTGAAGAGATCCTATTATGGGATCTCTTCGCCATGGTGGATTTGTGGAAAAAACTAGTGTTTCGTTCCCCTTCTTTTAGCCATTGAACTCTAGATTTTTGTCTCCAATATAGTTCTTCTTGTTTAAATAATTTCGCCCAGTCTTGATGAAGTTTGCTGACTTGTTCCTCTCTGACTCTATCAAAGCCATCTGTAATAAGAGTTTGATTGAGTGTTTGCATTTTTCCTTCAACCTCTGTTTTCACTGCAAAAATGTTACCAAATTCCTTCTTGTTCCAGTCTTTGAGTCTGAGTTTGATGTACTTTAGTCTTTTGTGGAGCAGAAACATTCTTGTTCCCTGAATATGCAGATCTTCTTTCCACCATTTTGCTATATTGCTGATAAAATCGGGGTGGGTAAGCCATATATTCTAAAATCTGAAAGGTCTGTTCTTGGGGTACCAATGCCCTGTACCTCCATTTGTATAGGCCAATGGTTCGAGCCACCAAAGGGGGGGATTCTCACTATCGTTTCCTTGTCTGTGAGCATAAGGTCCTCTGAAATTATGAATCTATCCAACTTTGAGGCTACTTGAGACTCCCTTCCTCTCTTATTGTTCCATGTAAAGAGGCCATTATTCATTTTAGTTTCAACTAGCTTCATATTATCTATGAAAGTTTGAAATGCTATAGAATCTTTGCTTAAAGTTCTTGTACCTTTTTTTTCCCTCTTTTTTTTTTTCGAAAGTGATTTGATCATGTTGAAGTCCCCGCCCATTATCCATGGAACTCCTGCATGTCTATCTCTTAGTTCTACAAGAGAATCTAGAAATTTGAGTTTATCATCCAGTCTTTGTGGGCCATAAACATTCGTGACCAAATAAGTCTCGTTGTCTCCCACAGGTTGAATAACCACTGATAAATAATTCCTAGATGCCTCAGCATCTATTATGCCAATCTTTTGAGGGTTCCAAAGAGTGAGTATGCCTCCTGCTGTGTTATCTGCTTTAACTTCTAGAAACTCAAATCTATTGAGCCATTTTCTATGAATTTCTTTGATTTTTTGAATGGAACATTTAGTTTCCTAGATAAAGATCATATCCGGAGCTTCTTGTTTCATTTTATTGTTAAGTATTCCTTGTTTTCTTTTACTACCTAAACCTCTGATATTCCAAGATGTGAACTTCATTATTAAAGATTTGTAAAGGAGTAGCTGGATAGGTCTTTCATCTTACCTGAATCTATCATTAGCTTTCCACATTCCATCAATAGCTCATTCTGCTTTTTCCTGCCTCTTTTCTTTCCTGGGTTTCTGGGAGCTAATCCTGGTGTGGTTTTCATAGTTTTCACTCCTTCGTTGCCCTGCCTTTCATTGTTTCTTTGCTTTTCCAGCACTTTGGCCTGAGTTTTCCATAGGAACAGCTGTTGTACTTTGTTGAACTCTTCTTGAGGTAATGAGTCTACTTCTCCCATGGTTCCCCATTTCAAGAATCCTTCTAGATCTAGGTTTTCTCTATCCAGAATCTCCTGCAGTTCATGATCCTCCGTTTCCATCTCACTCTGAGTCATTTCTTGATCCATCTCAAGTTCTCCATCGCTCACCATTGTTTCTTTCTGTTTAGTAACATCCTGTGCTTGTTCCTTGTCTTCTTCTTTCTCCTTCTCCCTTGAGCTTCCTTCCATTGCCTGATCTGCTTTTGATATTCCTTCCTCTTCTTCGAGAACTTGGAATCTGTTCAGACTGGCCTTTTGCCCTTCTGTTTGTTGTTGCTTTGGCCCCTTTTTGCCCCCTTTTCCTCGATGTCCCACTTTGTGAAAGATTTCAGTGTCTTTCATTGTGGTTGCTTTACTTCTGTTCTCTATTTTGTTGAGAGAGTAGCCTCTAAAAGTGCCCATGCTCATGGCATCTGCGACATCTGAAAGGAATATGTTCATAATCTACTATTTGCACCCATTCTTCATCAAAAGCTTACAAGATGACTTCATCTGGTAGGGCTCCCGATAGGTCCATCTCCACGCATATTCGTGAGAAGGAGGTGTATTTTCCCCTTCTGGTGGCCTCAAAGGCTTTAACAAAACGCCCTAATTTATTTCCTATGGTAGATAACGATTCTGTTTGCTAGTAATCAAGAGGTAGGGAGTAGAGTCTTACCCAGGCCGGGACCGAAGTAAAATTTTCTCGCTCTGGGAAAAAATTCATCATCCACGGTGGCATTTAGAGCCCTGCTGCTGCGTAGAAGTAGGGTCCTCCTTCAAACACCCTGTCTTTGTCCTCAATATCTATACAAACCACAGTGAAGAAACCCTTTGACCCAAGGTGTAGGTCTATGATTCCTTTCGGTTTCCAATGGTATTTAATCCATGCTTGTAAATCCTTTTCAGTGGGCCACAATCCCATGAATTTACAAATGATAGCATAGGTCCGCATGTGGTCCCTATGCGCCTGCAGAGCAGGATCATTTAAAACTACTCTCGGAGTGACCTCAGCTTTGGGTTTACATGGTCCCTTGTATGCCTTGTTTTCTGCTCCCTATTTTTTGTCTTCTTCCTCATTATCTTTCATGATGTTGTCCTCCCTTGGTTTGGTAAAATCTTGATCCTCTTCCAGATTCTTTTTCCTTTTTTCTGAAGGTCCTCTGACAGATTCTATAGGTTTCTTACCTCGGCTGGCCTCTGCCTGCCTGTAGGAGGGAGTGGAGCTCCCCCCTTTGCACGCCTCCATGGAACTCAGAAACCTGAAACCCTAGTTGTTCGTCCGTTGTTCGCTCTTTTCGCTCCTGTTTGCCTCATCAATTCATGTCGAGAGAGGGGAAAGTAATTCCTAATTGTTGCATGTCTTCATAAAGACTTCATGTTTGAATTTCACCAACTAATTAACTCAAGATGAATTAATTAATTATTTTTCAAACGGCTGGTGAGACTAAATTCAAATTTTAATTCTCAATTTTAATTAAAGGAAAAATTAAAATTGGAATATATCCTGAAATGCTATCTATAACAATGTTATTTATAGCATTTCTATTTCTAGCATTTCTTGTTGCTTTTTTCAACAATCTCATCGTCGCATTTGGCCCAAAAATGTAACCCATCTTTATGCATTAACTTGTGGGTGCATATATTTTCTAGTTCCTTATTTTAATTTTGTAGTGTATTTTATTTGCGAAGAATACATCAGTGAGTTATTTGATATTTGTCGTAGACAAATAAACTGCAAATTAGTGAGGAGAACAATTTCCAGTGGTCACATTTAAGGAAATTTCACAATTCCTTGCCTAGGGTCTTGCAAAAGGTCTCTTCTAACCCTTCTAAGCCTTAGTAATCTTTTATAAGCGTTTTAATTGAATTACTGAAATGTGTATAGTTTGGGATACTCCCAATGGCATTCTATGAGTTGGCCAAAAGTGAGAGGAGAGTGTGTTTAGGCGACAATAGGTGCATCTTTTGTGTGCTTACCATTTAGCACCTTGATTGGATCATGCCAAGGCTACTAATCTGGGCAATAACACATCCCACAATTGTTTTCTACAAAATTTTGTTTATATGCACTAATAAAAACATTTATTTTTTATTTTTTATTATTATTATTATTATTTTTTTTTAACTTTTGAATTACCAACACTCTTCACTCTAATTATTGCCTTTGCTCTTAAACTTTTCTACGATAACTACTTGGATGGTTCAATGTCATGGTTATTCCCATTGCTTTTTCCGTCTATCTCACTTCAAGAGCTTAGTGCTCAGCTACTCAAATGCCAAAGCTTTATTAGCACTAGTAATGTTAAGGTTTCAATAAAAATTGCATAGAAAGAAGGCAAAATTTTCATAGTTATAAAAATCATATCTTCTTCTTTCATTGTCCCATTAATTGATCTTTAGTATTCTTGATTTTTAACAAATGATGATGCAAGGGATTTTAATTGTATGTAACATATTTTTAAGGAAAAACACTACTTTTGTATGAGGTTTCATGCATCTTTGACGATTCCCCGCATGATAAATGCATCATTACAATCTTGAGCTTCAAGAAGCATCTCATTTGTTATTGAGAGCTTTAGCAACTTCATAGACTCTCAATGCTTCACTTCATACTTTTCTTGAGCATCTACATGATTTTCACTCTATATTTCTTTGAGCATTAAATTTTTTGTTCCATCCAACATTGTATAAGATAAATTGGCCATCTCTCTAAGATTTGAATACACCAAAGAGTTTTAGAGCTTCATACCATGTAAGGAAATTAGAATGGTCAATCATCTAGATCACCCCTTTATACATGTCAGAATGCCCAAAACATTAAATAAAAGCACATGATATCAAAATGGTTAAAACACTAGCTGGGCGATGACCCACCTTCCTTCAAAAGGAATGTCAAATGATGAGAAGTGTCTGATCGGTGCAAATGGTAGAGGAATGCGACATATTATCATATACTAAGCAAATATAGGGTTGTTGGTTGTCCAAAGTAGTGTTCTTAGAACCAGTGGAACTGATTGGTCCAACTGGTTTGAGGGTCAAACTGGTTTGTTCGAGGTCTGTAACCGGAAATGGATGGTTCCGTACCAAACCGACCATTTTCCACTGAATGGGTCGATTTTGTACCGAACTAGATGGTTTCGTACAATGTGACGAAAGACATTCCAAACACGATTAAAAAAATAAAAAATTGAGTGGGGTAGCCTAATATTCAAGCCTATGGCCTTACTATCTTTCATTTTCATCCTTTTACTCGAATATTTAACATTACCATGAATTGACTTAGGATGCTTGAGAGTGGTTTTGACCTCATTGGATTTCATATGGAGAAAGTAGGATTTTACATCTCACTCAAAATCCAATAGACACTGTTTCAGGATTTCAGGATTGGGGGGTTGCAATGTTTCCATTGGATTTTGTCATGTACGAGGATGTGGAACTAGTATTTAATTGAGAGCACCAAGGCCTCTATGTACCTTGATGTTAGTGGCATTGGTTTTCGAACTTATCCATGATGATCTTACTAAAAATGTGCCCATTACTCAAACAAAATTTTGAATTGACATGCTACATTTTTTCTATCATATTTTAATGATTAGAGGGTGATATTGATACAAAGATCCCAACATAGTGAATGATTTTGATAATATGTACGCATTTGTTGTAGCATGACTTTTTTTGGATGCTATAGGCCATCTAGAGCTTGTTTTTTGATGTATTTTTAGTTCAAAGATGGATTGCCTTTAATGCTATTTTAGTTGTATACACCTTTACATGCTATATAAATGAGAACTTTTGCTTATTTGTGTATAAATGGTTTGGATTCACACACACACACACACATATATATGTTTTTATTTAAAATTTGAATATTTTATGTGCTTTTGGTTGACGAGTTTTCTGATAGAGTTTTTTCACTGGTTTTGGTTTAGTTCTGATAGGTTTGGTTCAGAGGGTTTTTCAGTTCGATCACCAGTATGGTTTTGATAACATTGGTCCAAAGTATGATTTTTTTTCCCCTATGGGGTTACCCACTTTTGGTGGGTAACAAGAATAACAAAATAACTTAATTAAGCTAAATATTAACGCGTAGTACCTTGGCCTTGAATTTTCATTAACTTTACAAAAGTTAAATAATTTGCAATGTCATAAATCACAAGATGTGTTCTCATTGAGTCCACATGAATTAACATCCAACCCAAACTTATTGCACCGAGAGACACTTTCCAACACAATATGGTAGAGGTTGTAATGTAATGTTTAACATTTTGATTAGGTCAAATTACATAAAAATAAATTAAATGTTTTAAAAATAAAATTAAATAAAAAGATTAACTTAATGTAATGTAAACATTTTAACAGGAATAAAAAATTTATCTTTAATAGTGAACTTGTTGAGCTCCCTATAATCCGGACACATGCGCCATGATCCATCCTTCTTGTGCACCAATACTACTGGAGCAGAGAAAGAACTTTGACTAGGTTGAATTATACCAGTCTCTAGCATTTTTGCAACCATACATTCAATTTTACTCTTTTGGGCATAGTGATATCTGTAAGGCCTGATGTTTGGAGGAACACTTCCTAGAATCAAATGAATAGCATGATCATGATCAAGAATAGGTGGGAGGCCTTTGAGAGTCTCAAATACCTTGGAATGATTGTCCAAGACTTTTTGAAGATATGAAGAAATAGATGATTTTGATGTGGGACCCTCTAGCGAACATAATTGTGCAATTACGCTTCGTTGTTCTTTCTTTAGAAGCTTTGTTATTCCGTTGGAGCCGATTATCTTTCTCGGTTTCCCTGCAATACCATTTAATTCAACTTCCTTTCATTCCGAACAAAATTTCATGAAAGGTTCTTGAAAATTAAAAGCTATTGTACCTAAGGATTGTAGCCATTTGACTCCTAGTACAACATCAACACCCCCCATTGGAATGGAAAACATTGGGCTATTCAATACATATACTCCCATGGATAGCTCAATATTATGGCACTTTCCAAAGCAATTTATGGTTCCTCCACTTGCAACCATCACTTGACACTCTGGTGCTGGATATATGAAGCAATTCAATTCCTTGGCTATCTTACAATGAATAAAATTATGGGTACTATCCGAATCAATCAACACTATTACCTTTTTCTTCTTGATATGTCCTTCTATCTTGATAGTTTGAGGAGTGGTAATTCCAGCCAATGCATTACAAGGTATGGTCGGATTCATTTCTTCTTTCTCTAGGGTTTGTTCTTGGTGTATATCCTCTTTTTTTGACGTTTCTTGTTCATTTTCTTCCTCCTCTTCACAATCTATGTAAAATAATTTCTTCTCAACACATTTATGACCTTTAGTGTATTTGCTATCACAATTGTAACAAATCCCCTTTGCTCTTTTTTGCTTCCAATTGTTGTGGTGTCAACCTTGTACGTTGTGGAAGGCTAGGAGAAACAACACTTCCATTTTTATAGTTGTGAGTGGTAGGCTTCCTGGTTGCCATAATTCCGCTTTCCATTTTTCTTGCCAACCTGAATGCCTTCTCCAATGAATCAAGTTCCCAAAGGTGAACCTCATGTTAGATGTTATCCTTTAAAGTCCCTATGAACACATTAATCATATGCTTATCTGGAATATTTTTTACCCTTATATTCAATTTTTGGAAGTCCTCAATGTGCTCCATCATTGAACCCTTTCGTTTGAGATTTATCAATTGGCTAAAAAAAGTGTTGATTTTGTACCCTCATAATATGCTATCATTTCTTCCGTAAAAATTGCCCAAGTGACAATTTTTCTACGAGAGCAAAGCCATCGATACCATACAAACTAATTTGGTTCCAAATATAAAATTGCAATATGTACCTTTTGTATGTTTTGCACATTACAGAGATCGAAATATTACTCCATCTGTAGTATTCATGTTACGAGATCCTTGCCATCAAACTTCCTCATATCGATCTTTCGAACATGGTGGGTCTTCAATCCGACGTTAGACTCTATGAAATCATGATTAACATTTATTTTGTTCTCATCATGAATTTCCTTTACTACTTTTTTCACCATTAGTAAACATTGCTTGTAGCAACTTTGTGAAATCTATCTTCAAAATTTTCATTTTTCCTTCCATCTTAACTTCCACGTCATCCATCTTAGCTTCCATGTCTTTCTTTAAACCATCCATCTTAGCTTCCACGCCTTTCTTTAAACCATCCATCTTAGCTTCTGTTACTTTTTGTGAAAGTGAATTTTGTTGCACTTGGTCTCGTAATTTTGATATATCATGTTGCATTTCTTCCTCTTCTTCATGAGTCATGCTAGAGATTTCAGGTTTCTTACTAGGTGTTTCCATTTTCTTTCTCTGGGGCATCAATTAATGATAATTATTCTTCACTATGCCCTTTGAATTCCTTCAAACTAATTTTTCAAACCAAACTTATGCAAAATTTAAGAAAAAAAACTACACACTTTTTTTCACTTTGTAGGAGCTCAATATTGAATATGATGTATTTCTTAAACTTCGGATCTCCAAGGTCTGAAATTATGAAATGTGGTAGCCCTTTGAGTTCTTTTTCCAACGCCACCAGTCTGATCGAAATTGGATTCCCCAAGAAAGAGTTATGCCCAATATGCCAAGATGACCTGATTATACATTTTTTCAGTAGAACAAACTTGTACGATGTGCCACGTGTTACTATTTTAACCTTGGGACCTGAAAACGATGCAAAGAAAACTACAATCCATCCTCATTCTATAACTTCTTACGAAATTTCAATTTGATACTTTGAGAGAAAGTTATGACGATTTTCCCAAGGTCACCTGTTTGGGATGTAATTCGGGAG
This sequence comes from Pinus tabuliformis, assembly GCA_031772625.1. Lineage (NCBI taxonomy): Eukaryota > Viridiplantae > Streptophyta > Pinopsida > Pinales > Pinaceae > Pinus > Pinus tabuliformis. Next base: position 341,060,452 of record CM062810.1, on the reverse strand, counting down.
TTTGCAAAAAGCCTAACTTCCTTCGATCATATCTCCAAAAATATAGCGAGACAAGATCTGGTATTCAGACTTGAGGATCATCGAGATTTCGGTTCAATGGGTTTTTTTTAGCTTTTGAAACGCTACAGAAATTTTTTTTATAGCAAAAATGGCACAATGCCTTGTTTGGAGCATCGAAACCCTAGAATTCAAAGCTTTGATACCAAATGTTATGAACCAGCTCACAAAAAGATAGAAAATATAGATCAACAACTTCAAAATCAACCTCTTCGAGGGGGCAACCTCCTTTACATTACACAAATGAACAATTCTTTGATGATACAAATGACTAAACCTCATTTCTGTATATAAGAGTCTAAAGGGTTCCAATATCATCAAAGCCGACATAACAATAATAATATAAGGACACAACAACAACAATAGTGGGCTTTTATGGAGCACACTCATAACAATACGTGGACAATAGGGACACAATAATAATAATAAGAGCTACAATGACAATAGTAATGGGGAATCACTAGTATTATAGGGACCTAACAAAAAATGGATTGCATTTAGTGCTATTTTGGTTGTGTGCACCCTTACATGCTATAAAAATGAGAACTTTTGCTTATATGTGTATAAATTGTTTGGATTCATATGGATGCACGTAGATATATATGTTTTTCTTTAAAATTTGAATATTTTATGTGCTTTTGCTTGACCAATTTTTTGGTCTAGTATTTTTACAAGTTTTGGTTTGGTTCTCATAGGTTCGGTTCAGAGAGTTTTCCAATTCGATCAACAGTTTGTTTTCGATAACTTTGGTCCAAAGTATGAGAATTTTTTCCTCCTATTGGGTTAACCACTTTTAGTCTGTAACAAAATAACTTAAGTAAGCTAAATATTAACTTGTAGGATCTTGACCTTGAATTTTTAGTAACTTTACAAAAGTCAAATAATTTTCAATGTCATAAATGGCAATATGTGTTCTCATAAAGTCCACATAAATTAACATCCAACCCAAACTTATTGCGCAGAGAGGCGCTCTCCAACCGAGTACGGTAGAGATGTTGTAATGTAATGTTTAACATTTTGACCAAGTCAAATTACATAAAAATAGAATAGAAGTTTTAAAAATAAAATTAGATACAAAGATTAATTTAATGTAATGTAAACATTTTAAATCGATGAAAATAAAATAAAAATAACTAAAAATAAAAATAGAAATAAAAATAACCTTATGAAAATAAAATAAAAATAAAAATGGCCCATAGTATTGAGAACCCATGGTATTCATGTGGAATGTAGCTTATTTAAAGGGGGAAATTAAATCAGTCTTGATCCATCTTAACTCTAGATACCAAGCGCCTAGAGGGATCAAATCTCTGGATATGCAAACCTATTTTAGAGTGAAAAACATTTGATCCTTCTTGAAGCTTGATAGATCTGGAATTAAAATGTATCTAGGCTAGTCTATTTACACATTAGTACATGCACAAAATAGACATAAGAAAAAATATTAACTAGATGATGGACTAAACCACGCTTCGCTCTCTTAGGGACATCGATAATAGAAGAGGAATTTATTTATTTATTTTTAAGAAGAGGATTGATCTTTTTTTTTAATATCACTAAAATGTGTTGAAATCTCCACACATTGGCTAATTGGCTTTATGCGAAGATATACCATCCAATGCCAAAAGGTTAAATGTTCAGTAGCATTATTCGATGCAAAAATATTGGTCACTCAGTAAGGTCATCAAGATTCAATGAAATCCATACCTACCTCTAGTTCAAATCTACACATTGCTCAATGCAACAGATCTTGGGTCATAATAAAATCCCTTTTCCTTGTGTTCAATTGAAAAGCAAGGGTGCCAAACCATATCAAGTTAAATGTTGTTATTGTCAAGAAGCCTATTACTTTAACTCGGTATAGGAAACTAAATTAATGCTCTAAATAGGATAACACATTACGCCCTTTCCATCGGGGTCTTGTAGACCCTAAACATTCCATAAGAACACTTTCATTGGGAGGGGATGTTCTTGTTCCTCTATTTTCATCATCCCCTGTCCTGTATTTACTCCATCCATCTCCTTTAGAAATTTGAAAGGGTTGGTCTACATGGCTAAGTCGTATAATGATGTGTGGTTTGACAGTAAGTCTACTTGGGCGAAGCCTGGGACCATAGTTCAAATCTCATTGAGTAAACTGGCCTGTTGTGGTGGATGCTCGAGAAGCAGATTCCCCATCCCCGCCTTGGTGGCACGATAGTCTCGCTTTGCTAAAACCATAGGATCTTAGTATATTGACTTGCAGGTAGTTGGATGTACTCTTGGTGTTATAGTGGCAGCTACAAGGATTGATCTTGGGTCTCCCATAGATTAGGACTGGCAATTACCGATTCACCATGTGGTTAAAAAAAAAAAGTCTACATGGCTAAGTCATTCAAGTCAGGCTTCGTGGATGCAATTTTTCCTTTTTCCGTAGGTGATGCAGTCATTTGAAGGCCATGCCCTTTGGAGCTATTGTCTCGATTTTCATGTGCCTCTTAGGATCTATTGAGCTCGGTTTGGGCTAAAAAGCAACCTATGACGGGCTCTGAGGAGTTTATTGGCATGCTAATCTACTGTGTCCCCAAATACCAACTCTCTTGGTTGGTATTTAGAGCCACAGGAACCTAATTTTCCTACGTGGCCTGAGGCTCAACTAAGGTTGGTGGTGTTTTACCCATAATTGATCCGGATTTAAACAGGGACGCAATAAAATACAGAGATAACCATAAAGACAGATATGCAGCGGAAATAATACCTCATTTCATTACTGTAAAACACTGAAATATGCTTACAAACAGAAATGGAAATAAACCAGCTAGGGTAATGGTAGCTTATCTCTGAGAAGAGATGTGGTGGCTACATGCCTCTGAACTGTCTTACAATGAGGCTCGAAGGCCTATTTATTGTTGAGAAACAATGGAAAACCCTTCACATTCCAAAACCTAACCCTAGAAGATGAAACACCAAGTTGTGGGCCTCGTTTTTGGGTAAGTTGGTACATCAACTTCCCAGGGTCGCGAATTGGTCGTACTATCTCCGTTTGACGTGCATGATAGCCCGTTGGAAAGATCTCTCCGAGGACTACGACGAGAAAGACAATTTTTAGACAGAAAAATCGTTGGCGGTAGATTTCCCAAAAAACGTCGTTTAGGGCCTCAAAACGGCTCCAAAAGTTTAGGACCCAAAAAACTGCTAAAAATAGTAAATTGTGCTATAATTAAGGAAACTAAAAAAACTGTAAGAAGCACTAGAGGGGATCCAAGTGGAATTAGCGGGTGGCCACCAATATTCACCTGGATCATTCCTCCCCCCTTAGGAAGCAATGGTCCCCATTGCGTTGAGTTCCTCCATGAGATGAGGGAACTTCTGCTGCACTTGGTCTCTGGTGAGCCACTTGCCCTGGTGAAGGAGTTGTCCTACTTTGACAACTCGATACAGTTGGATATTCTGCTAGCGAGTGTGCTTGATCTGTGTGTCCATGATCCGATCAGTTGCAACTTGTTCCATGCAAGCTGGATTTAACTCTGTGGGTGTGAGTTGTTCTGCAATGTCGGACGTGTCTAGTAATGGTGGAAAGTATGGCCGAAAGCGGTCGACATTGAACACCGGGTGCAGGCCAAGGAATGGGGGAATGCTGAGCTCAAATGCATTGTCTCCCACAGCCATGGTGATGGTGTAAGGGCCATATCGGAGTGGTCTGAGTTTCTGATAGGCTCCAATAAGGCGTTCCTTTTGCAAATGCAACCAAACTTTGTCGCCCACTTGAAACTTGTGTGGCACCCGATGTTGATCATGTCGCTGCTTGTACTTGGCATTTGATTACTCCAGAATGTCATGGACCTGCTGGCGAATATGTTGGATGCGCTCAATGAAGCTGTTTGCCTTATCTGTTTCGGACTGGACATGAGCAAAATCTGCGTGAGTAGCTGCAAATGGCATGGCCACATCGATGGGACATAGTGGCTGGAATCCCAATCCCACCTGAAAAGGGCTGTGGCCAGTCGAGCTGTGGAGAGCCCGGTTGTAGCTGTGCTGAACATAGGGGAGGCTCTCGTCCCATGTGCGTGGATGCTTTGAGTTGTACATGTGCAGAATGTGTACGATCATCCTGTTGACGACCTCAGTCTGGCCATTAGTTTGAGGATGGAAGGCTGTGGACTTAGTGAGTTTGGTGTCCAGCATCGACCAGAGGCTAGACCAAAATGCACTGAGGAACCCGCTGTCCCGATCTGAAATGATAGACTGTGGGATCCCAAAGTGTACCCATACTCGTTCAAAGAAGAGTTTAGCAGTGGCTTCTGCTGTGATATTCTTCTTGCAGGCCACCATAATGGCCATCTTCGAGAACCTGTCGACGACCACAAAAACACAGTCATTTCCATGCCTAGTGGAAGGGAGGCCTGACATGTAATCCATGGAGATGGATTCCCAAGGTCGACTAGGGGTAGGCAGCGGGGTATAGAGGCCTTGCTTCTTGATGGTCGGTTTGGCAATGGCGCAAGCAGTGCATGATCTGATGTACTTCCCGACATCCTGTCGAAGATTCGGCCAATAGAAATATTTCTGCAGTACTGCCACCGTTTTTTCGACCCCAAAATGCCCAATGGCCCGACTGTAGTGTGCTTCCCAGATCATCTTGGCACGCTCGCTTGAAGGAACAAAAAGGTGACCCAAGTGGCATAATAGGTCGTCCTGGAGGTGAAAATCTGGAACATGCTGACCCTCCAAGAGTGTCTAGTATGTGTGGCTGAATTCCGGGTCGCTTTTGTAGAGCAGTGGCCAATCAGAAGTCTCGTGCCCACAAGAGTTGAGCACGGTGGTTAACGCCATGATCGGTGGTCGACTGAGGCAATCTGCAACATTATTGGTGCTGCCCTTCTTATACTTGATATTCAAATGGAACTATTGCAGGTATGTGGACCACTTCTGATGGCGATCATTCTGCAATTTCCCTTGGGTCTGTATGAACTGCAGGGGTCGGTGGTCTGTGTGGATGACCGTTTCCTTCCCCAAAATGTAATGCTTCCATTGTCGGCAGGCCTGCACAATGGAATACATCTCTTTGTCATAAGTGGGATACTTCCGGACTGTGTCTGAAAGTGTCTCACTGTGATATGCCACTGGATGCCCGTGTTGAGTAAGGACTGCCCCAATAGCATAGTCAGAGGCATCTGTCTCGACCTCAAATGGTTGTTGCAAGTTTGGTAATGCAAGAACTGGTGCTGTGCAGAGTCGATCTTTCAACTCTGTGAATGCCTTCTGTTGAGATTCAGACCAAATTTTTTTTGCTTTCGCTCCTCCCTTGGTGACCTGACTCAAGGGCCAAGTGATATGAGAAAATCCCAACACGAACCTGCGGTAGAAGTTGGCAAGGCCTAGAAAGCTGTGAAGCTCTGTCAGAGTGGTTGGAGATGGCCAATCCCGAATGACTTGGATCTTGGCTGGATCCACATGCACCCCCCGTTCATCAATAATGTATCCCAGATACTGAACCTGGGTCATGCCAAAAGTGCATTTCTCCAAATTGGCACATAACTTGTGTTGTCGCAGTGTTTGGAGAACCTATCGGATGTGGTGGAGGTGCTCTTCCCAAGTCTTGCTAAAGATCAAGATGTCATCCAAGTATACCACTACAAATGAGTTGGTGAATGGCCGCAAGATGTCGTCCATTAGCCTCATGAAGGTTGCAGGAGCATTCGTCAATAAGAAAGGTATAACCAACCATTCGAAAAGGCCCTCCGTTCGATTGGTACCTGGTGATATCCTGACTTCAAATCGATCTTGCTGAAATATTTTTCCCCCTCGAGTTGGTCCAGGAGGTCATCAATCCGTGGGATTGGGTACCTATTACAGACAGTGATCTTGTTCAGCGCCCGATAGTCAATACAGAGTCTCCAAGTCCCATCCTTCTTTTGTACCAGCACGATCGGGCTCCCACAGGGCGATGAACTCGGACGGATGTGACCTTTTTGCCGCAGCTCCTGAATCTGCCTCTTGATTTCATCGTTCTCCAGAACAGAGCGCCGATAGATTGGTCCATTGGGCAGCGGCGAACCTGGGGTCAGATCAATGGAGTGCTTGACCTGACAGTACAGAGGAACCCCTGTGGGGGAGGTGAAGATGTCCTCATACTCCTCCACGACCTTGTCCATCTGTAGTTGTCGTGCGGAGTGGCCCTGTCTGGAGGTCGTGGCCACCGTCTTCTTCTTTTCTTGAGGGTGTATCATCAGGAAAACAAACTTCCCGGTTTTGGAAATAAGCTTACTGCATTGTTTTACAGTAACCAAAGAGATGGCGGTAGGCGGTGCTACCTCTGGTATCCTGTACAACTTATTTCCTAAAGTAACAATAACAGCACGGGGCCTTGACTCATACACAGCATGTCGCTTCCACAAGTATGGTTGTCCTAATAACACATCACAAACTTCAAGGGGAGCAATGTCACACAATACCTCATCCGTGAAGGGCTTGATGTTGTATGGAAGGCGACACTGTTGGCTCACGCGAAGATCCCGTCCTTGGTGCAGCCACCCAATGGTGTATGGTTGTGGATGTGCTGTGGTCGGTAAGCCCAGCCGTTTCATGACCTCTGTCGAAATGAGGTTCTTTTGGCTCCCGCTGTCGACAATGAACTGTAGCGGGGAGCCCTTTACCCACATCTAGGAGTGGAAGAGACGCTCCTCCTCCTCTGGATCTTCAGGTTCCTCCTTCTGGATCTTCGTGGTGGCAACGGCAGCGTTGGGCTCCGCATCGATAATCTGCTTCCCTTTGTCATTCCCCTTATTGGGTTCTGACTCAGAGTCAGAACATGCATCTGATTCTGAAACCTTTAGCTCGGCCACCAGTGACTGCTTGGCCCGACACTCACTTGTGTTGTGAGTGGAGCTCTTATGGAACTCACACCACTTTCCGGTGTCCTTTTTTGGCTTCGCGGCGCTGTTCTTTGCTTGCAGCTTTGGCGGGTTGTCTTGGGCCGACCCGCCTTGGCTTTGTCCTTTGTTCTGCGGTTTGGGGGCACCTTTCCCTTGTTTCCGATTCGCAGACCCAAAGTCTCGCTTCTTCTGTTTAAACTTTTGCTTGACCTTGACGGCATATCGATATGCCGTGCCGAGCGAGGAGATGTTCAGGAATTCTATTTCTTCTTGGATGTACTTGTGCAGGCAGCCACGGTATTTGAGTACCAAATGCTGCTCTGTATCCTTGAGATACCCAACTTTGTGCGAAGGGTATGGAAAATATTGGTAAACTCTGGTACGTCTTGGTCCCTTCCCTGCCGTAGTGTGGTCCACTTTATGTATTGATCCTCATAGCTTCCGACAGGGTAGTATTGCTCCTTGATGGCATCTCGGAATGAATCCCAAGTCGGTGCGACTGAAAATAGTGAGCCTGTACTTTCATCCTTCTGCTTGCAGTAGGTTTCCTACCAATCCTTTGACGTGGGGGGCTGCTTTGAGAAGAGCGAAAATAATCTTTTCCCGACTGGAAAAATCATGAACAGAAAAATAACCCTCTAGCACCTTTAACCATTTATCGACAACATCTGCGTCTATCTGACCCTCGAATATGGGGATTTCAAAATTAACTTGTACCTTAAATGGTGTGGCGTTTCCAGAGTTGTTGTTGGAAGCCGATGCGTCGCCCCTGGGTAGTCACTGAAGGATTTGGGCAAAGTTGTCCATCATCGCGTTCCTTTGTCGCTCGAGGGCTTCTTCAAGCAAGATTTTGATAAAATCCCCTGCCCCGTCGTCTTTTTTTTCATCCGCCATGGGAGGCCGTCGGGATTTGCAACGCTGGTCTTGCAAAGGTTCGACCAGTTCAAGCCCTAACTCCTTATATCCCGACCTCGTTGGGGACATGCAAAGAAAAACAGAGAAGAAAAGCAGACTGCTCTGATACCACTGATCCGGATTTAAACAGGAACGCAATAAAATACAGAGATAACCATAAAGACAGATATGCAGCGGAAATAATACCTCATTTCATTACTGTAAAATACTGAAATATGCTTACAAACAGAAATGGAAATAAACCAGCTAGGGCGATGGTAGCTTATCTCTGAGAAGAGATGTGGTGGCTACATGCCTCTGAACTGTCTTACAATGAGGCTCGAAGGCCTATTTATTGTTGAGAAACAATGGAAAACCCTTCACATTCCAAAACCTAACCCTAGAAGATGAAACGCCAAGTTGTGGGCCCCGTTTTTGGGTAAGTTGGTACATCAACTTCCCGAGGTCGCAAATTGGTCGTACTATCTCCGTTTGACGTGCATGATAGCCCGTTGGAAAGATCTCTCCGAGGACTACGACGGGAAAGATGATTTTTAGATAGAAAAATCTGGCGGTAGATTTCCCAAAAAACGTCGTTTAGGGCCTCAAAACGGCTCCGGAAATTTAGGACCCAAAAAACTGCTAAAAATAGTAAACTGTGCTATAATTAAGGAAACTGAAAAAACTGTAAGAAGCACTAGAGGGGATCCAAGTGGAATTAGCGGGTGGCCACCAATATCCACCTGGATCAATAATGGGACAATTCATGATCCAATAATCAAGACTCTGACAATGGAAGCACATACACAAGATGTTAATAAACTGATACAACTTGGCTGATAATCTATTTCTGACCTAAAATTCTATGAATTCCTTCAAGTCATATGACAAGTTAACTTGCACACACATTCTCCAGGCCTTTGTTGAAACATTCTCCCGAAAACATGGAAAACATATTTTTCTATTGTCTAAGCTAAGCTCTCTAAAAGGGGCCAGAATTGGACTAGCAAACCTAGGAATTCCCCCCACACGGGGCAATGAAACTCAATAGATTTCTCTATTGAGAAGTTTTCAATCCAATGAGGACACAACCAATGGATTGTGGTAGACACTTAGGTGGGGCTGCATAACAGTTATGCAGCTCACAACTTCCTTGAACGTAAACATAAAGTCCATTTGGTCATATTTCAGATTCACTTTACATGCCAACCACAGGACTCCCGTCTCGTCACTCTCTAAACCAAGCCCTAGTTGATTATCAAACGAGATTCAGCCCACAAAATAGTCCACTAAAGCATGCTTGTCATCAGAACAAGCGTTGCTCAGAAACAGATTCAAAACCATTACTTCGTGGTAAACTTTTGGAACAAAGTTTCTAGCCATTTCCAGTGCCATTATTGGGCAGTTAGGTTGCCTAACTCATAACGGTAACATCTAATGAGGAAGGAAACATCTAGGCCTAGGCAACTTATATCATGATACAACAAAGGAGGCAAGTTCTAAATAAATATTTGTAAATCTTTTTAAAAGGTTATCAAGCCTCGTGATAATAAAAGTGGAGATTAGAGTCTTTTATCTCATCTTGTGTGATTGTGTGTGATTCATTTGTTTCTGAGTCGAGTTTTTGGAAAATCCAACTGGGAGGTGAGGCTTAGAGAGCCTCACCTCTGATCAATTGTAGATCAATTGGTATCAGAGCAAGTCGCTCCTTGGGGTCTGATCTAAAAAAGAAATTATGCTCTAAATTTTTGCTTTTAGCATCGTCAATTTTCAGTGGCTACATGTTCTTATTTTCTAGCCATTCTACATTCACCTTCTTTCTTAATATTTATCTTTTTCTTCACACATTTCCTAGCTATGATGTCTCAGTTCCTCTGCTTCATCACAACATCTACAACATCCATGGTCACTTTTGTTACAAATTCTGCAATACATTTATAGTTCAGGTATATCTCTGGTGTGGCTTGGTTCCGTATCCTACCTAGAATCCATGAGTTTTTATATCAGGAGCAACATTCGGAACAGGTTTCTTTTGGAGACGTGTCATCCCACCCCGCTTTAGTAGGCCCCTGATTCACATTTATCAGTTCAACAAAGTAGCATCCGGCTTGAACTCATTTGGAGATGTGCCCTCCCACCCTAGGCTATGTAGCCACCTACTACTTCATCAACAGTGAGCATCACAACACATCAACTCTAGCATCTAAAATATTTCAGCGATGGCTTCACACTTAAACCAGGAGACGGAACGCAGGGGACACTTTCCATCTAAACTGGGAGGAATTGGGCAACCAGGCTGCCTGACTCATAACGGTAACATCTAATGAGAAAGGAAACATCTAGTCCTAGGCAGCTTATATCATGAAAGGCAATATTTAAATAATGTATTTAGCTTTTTCCTGTTTGGTAACTGACAAGAAAGGAGACAAGTTCTAAATAAGTATTTGTAAATCTCTTTAAAAGTTTATCAAGTCTCATGATAATACAAATGAACATTAGAGTCTTTTATCTTATCTTGTGTGATTGTGTGTGATTCATTTGTTTCTGAGTTGAGCGTTTGGAAGATCCAGCTGCGGGGTGAGACTCTCTAAGCCTCACCTCTGATCAATTGCAGATCAATTATCCTCCAAGGTCACTCGTAGAATGAGCAATATTCAGAGCATGGGCTATTTTTAGGCCCTAATTTACTTGTAGGAAAAGTCAAATATGCAAAATAGGGAACTAAATGCTGACTGTAATGCATTAGATATAGCATAAGAGAACTTAGTTCCCATAGAGAAGCTTTAAGGTCACAGGACATCATGCAACCGCTCAAAACCCCGACATCTGCTTTGTCTAACTGGGATGCATTTATAAATTCAATGCATAATGAATCTATCTATTTTTCCAATTCAAGAACCAAAGACAAATAGCAAAGATCAATGTATTGAATTCTAGCAGGCCATCAAAGTTAAATTCAAACTTCTAATGGCATAAATCACAATCTACACTGAAGAGGATAAAATGCAATACATAGGAATCAAGGTGTCCCAAAAAGGTTTTTAAACTCAAATTATTATTAGCATTAAATGGATTCCCTAGAAGACTGAAAACCAAAACATGGTATATAAATATTTAATTTGTGTGTTCATTTTCATTCATCATCTGGAAAAGGTCATTTCAAATAGTTCTCACCCTTCAAAATTGAGAAATACAAATAAAATGGACGTTCTTGCAATGTGCTCCACTATAGCATTTGAACTTTTACAGCGAGCAGGCAATGATAAAACTTAACCACCTCTTAACCAACTACATTATTAACGCCAAATGAAACTAGAAACAAGGCCTTAACCATGATAAAATACAGTGCATCTAAGCAATCTAATCATGAGAATATAAAACCACTTGCCCCCAACCACCATGTAACACAAATTTTGAAATAAAGAGTGATACTCTGAAGAAACAGGAAAAAGAATTACCTTTCCAGCAAACACCATTTACATGTAGAGAGAACAACAATAGAAGAATAAAGATGCATTGTATAGCCCTTCACTAAAGGTTAGTCATGTTGATAGCTACAAACTTATTAGTTCAGACATGGCATTTGAATCCACGGCATAGAGAGATCCATATCATGAGAACTACAAAAAGCAAGAAACTAAGACAAATTAGCTTGACTTTTGTATTCCGGAACCACATTTTCCTGCGTATCTTAGTACCCTGATTCTGAAAATCCTGAGCCTGCAAAAGTCATGAAATACTAAGTTTTGAGATCTTTTGAATCTTAATTAAATCATATCAGAGCACAGAGACTTTTTCCCTTCATAACCAAAACAGATAACACTGTAAAATCATTAAATCTTGTAGAATGCTAGGTTAAACTGATATTGAACCTGGAATTGAAGTTGCTCTGTTTTATCAACCATCAGTTCTATCTTCTCACCACGATCAAGGATCTGCAACTCAAAGATGTTACATCAAATTTAGCAGTGGAACTCACAGGAAGAAAGGGAAAAAATGCAACCCTTACAATTTGCCAGCCCTCAGAAACATTTTACTTCAAAATATTTTTCCCAAGGACGTTAGCCTCCCCTAATAAAAATCAACCATGAAAATACCATTTGCACAAGAATACTGGTTGCTTGCACACCTAGGTATACTGTAGTTTTCAAAGTAAAAGTAGCACAAAATCTCTGATAAGTAACAAATTATACCCAGATTTGGAGCAGAAATGACAATATGTTTTTCAAGACATCCCATTAAATTGCTTTTACTTCTTTATATAGTTCTGTCTACTTCCTAGGAACATTCTAAAGGAAATTTATAGTAGGAAGAACCTTCTAATAAGCCTTATTACAAATAACTCTCACACCATATCTACTACATGGGCCTTATTTACTAGAGATGGTCTAAATGCATAGCAACCTATCTATCTACTTAAAGGAGTTGGAGTAGGACCCTTAAATGCCCTCCTGTTTATAAAGTAGCACTATCCTCAAGGCTGGAGATGAGGGAATTGTCGAGGGATCTCTGTTGGTTCCTGTTACCCACCAAAAAGTGGGTAACCCCTAGGAGAATTTTTTTTCTTTTCTTTGGACAGCCAGCTAGTTAGCAGCCCTATATGATCAGCACATAACATTATGTTAGGATCCTCCACTTCTTGCTCCAGTCAGATTTCTCTCCCGTCTGGCATTCCTTCTTGAAGGAAGGTGGGTCATCCATTGGAAAATACTTTAACCATTTTTGCAATCATGTGATTTCACTTAATGTTATGGGCATAGTAATATGGATCAAGTGGCAAACTGCATAATTGACCAATCTTGACTGTATTCTTGTTCCCTCACTTCACCTGAGGGGCTAGCCTTTGACTCTAGTCCTGTGGGACCTCCCCTAAGGTCTTAGGAAGGATACTACTGGAGAAGCACTGATTGATGTAGCATGTCCAAGGCAATACAAACTTACCACTTTCCATCTTTCCTTGTTATTCATCTCCATTCTCAGGGCTAGTGATCAATGGTCATTGGGATTGGCACCATTCATCCGCATCCATGAATTTGGGCCTAGAAACCTAGCCCTAGAGGTTGTTGCAGCTAAAAGAAAGGCAAAAGCGTAAGAAAGGCACAATGAAAGAAAAATGTAAAATGCAAAAGATGGCTGGGACATTTGTTTAGCGCATGGGGAAAAGCCTAGCATGAACTCTACCTCTCTCATTAGCCATCACCTAGTTCCTCAAGCATTTAATGCTTCATCTGTAGAAAGGAACTTTTGTTTGTTCCAACCCTAATGAGCAATAATCTGCCTCATCTTAAAGGGGTAATGAAAAATCTCAGAAAGCAAGCTTGGGCCCCTAAGCTATGCATCTTATAAAAACAAATCATAGAAAATAAAAGGTGCACTAGGGTGGAAAAAGCTGGATGCAGAAAGGGGTAACCCATGCCTCCACGATTGCTCCTTACATCTATACACTTAGGATGTTAAAACTCCATTAGCTGGTCACATGGCTATGGCACCTTGCCTCGAAGTCCTTCCCATTCTACAACCATCATTATCACACACACCTATAGATTGATGGGCTAACCTGAGACATGCCACTCCCCTTGGGAGCTGGAAGCACTTAATAAGGTTGTTGATTTAATCATCCCTACTATAACTGAGATAACTTGTTTATATGTCCTAATCTAATTAGACATTTGAAGGTTTTGTGTGAAGTATATTATTGTGCCCCCAACATTACGTATGGTCCACTATGATGCATATATGATTATTATCCCTAATGATTGATGATTTCACTTGATCCTGACAAGGTTTTTTCAAGTAGTGTTGTTACAGCAACACAGGTCTCTTGAGAGATGATTCTCATCCCATTCAGAAACACTCCAAGAGGCGTTTTACCCAATCCAAAGAGTAATTATGACTTTGATGATGCAACGTTTCCCATCAAGAGGTGAGCACTGGGTTATGAGATGCTTCCACATGGTACTTGACTCACTTGAGTACCCCTAAATGCAGAAAAGTTGAACTACTAAGGTTTGGAGTTGGATTTATTGATGATGTGCCCCCCACAACCACCACTAGTTAATGATATGCCATATATCTCCACTACTTGCATCAACCATTTTCTTCTCACTCATCTGGCAGAGCACAGGGATGAAGGTGGGCTTCCACTCAAAAGGTACTTTGGTCATTTTGCAATCAGGTGCTTATATTTGTTTGTTCTTGGGCATTTAGTATGGATTATGGGGTGATCTGGAAGCATGATGGGATTTGATCATGCTCTTCTTCTCTCACCTTAATTGGGGGGTTAACCTTTGACCCTAGTCCAGTGGGACCTCCCTTAAGACCCAATGGGTATAGGAGGGGCACTACTTGAGAAGCCCTGATTGAGATAGTGTAGTTCCATCTTCCCATATGTCATACTTAGAACTTACCATCTTACATTACAAGCCCAAATATCACCTCCATTCTTCGAGGTCAACTTGTCATTGGTACTCTGGGATTTGGCACTCATCTATCCACATACACAAATCTAAATAAAGAAGAATCAAAATGCAAAAGATGGCCAGGGACCTAAAGATTAACATGTGGGAAAAAGCCTAGCATGAGCTCTACCTAACCCATTATGGCCATCACCCAATTCTTGAGCATTCATTCCTCCATCAAATCAAAAGAAGGAACCCTTGCATGTCCCAACTCTGATCAACGATAAACTGACTCATCATTAAGGGGTAATACAATGCTACATCATTCAAACCAAGCTTTAACCCTTGAGCTATAAGTAGTAATACAAAGAAAAATCAAGAAGAAGTAAAAGGCACACAAGAGGGGTGGAAAAACAAAGGCCGAGTTGGTAACTCATGCATCCACGAATGCTCCCTCCTCACATCTATACACTCAAGATGTGGACTCCCACATTAGTTTGCCTCTTTCACCATGGCACTTGGCCATGAATTATTATCCCCTCCATTACCATCATTATTATTCACAAACACCTATCAATTGAAGGGTGGAAAAGGGAAATGTTACTTCCCCTTAGGGGTTGGAAACACCTAATAGTGTTGACCTTTAGCCACACCTACCAAGGGAGAAAACACCATTGCAAGACAGGGTCTTGATTTTGGAAGGGGATCCTTGTTTGAAGTATTAAATAGCCCATGACATTCAAGTTTGGTTCACTTAGATGCACTAATGATCTTTGTCCCTAATGATTGGTTGCTTTCACTAGAATTCATGTTGTTCTTGTCAGGTGGTTCAGTAGCCTAGGTCTTGGGCACCTTCTCCATAAGTACCCAAGTCCTCCAGAAAAGCATATTGGCACAAACAGGTGAAGCGTTGAGACTCTTGGGCCCCATAGCAACAACATCAAATGACATGTATCCTGGGACACTTCCTGCACCCAAGATGTTGGATGACTTTGTACCAGATTTGATGATTCTTCAAGAAGACACAGTTGGATCCAATTTGCCCTAGGTTGGCCTTGACACCAATTGATGGATGATAATTGATTCAGAGCCTAGATGAGGTTGGCCTCACCATAAGAGACTATGGAGGGCTTGTTGCACTTGAAAAGCCCTCAACACTGGAGTAGAGGAGGTCACTTTGAGTAGTTGAAGACCCATGGAGACCACTTTGTGGTGCCCCAATTGGATCTTAGGACACCACAAGAGGCAATGAGGTAGATTTGAGGGCCAACCCTCAAATTATGGACTTGATGTGTTTCTACACCACTTTGGACACCTCATCACCTTTAGATGTGCTATTTGGAGCCTTTTCATTGGATGACGTCAACCCTAAAGAGCTTACGGCTCACACGTGTGGGCTAATTAGGGCGTATTTACATCAAGTTAGTGTATTGGCTTGTAACCCAAGTACATTGTGGCATCAAACTTGTTTTAGAGGTGTTATTAGGCTAACTAGAATTCATCCTCTTCATATAAATAGATGAGACTATCATTGTATCTCATTATCATCACTTGTGACATAAATTCGACCCTATTAGATATTACAACATCTTGGATTCTTGTGGAGATGTGACTCTATGGTGTATTTTGGCATATTGGAGCTATTCCTTGGCATTGAAGATATTATCTTGGATCAATAAAGGATTGTTCATGCATTTTGTCTTGTGAGTAAGCCTTGTATTGGATAATTTTTTTGATTCTATGTCTAATGTATGGAATGAATTGATTATATAGGGTTTCTCTATTGTGCTATTTATTATTGAAGATCAATTATATAGAATCTAGACACTGTAGATCTTTATGTAGATTCAACAGCTCATGTGATATACTTAAACATAAGACAAGAATCTACTCCACTCTTTACAACAGAAACCAATAATGATCGATGAAAACAATAATCAGAAAGAGGAAGAATATCAATTGCACACAACACAATATTTCTCTGGGGAAAGCAAATGCTCAAAACCCTGACCATCTATATTGCATTAACCAAAAGATCTGAGATTCACACTAGAACAATCCTCGCACAAGTGTGATCTAACTCGCTGCCTCACAAGCCCTCTATAGCCAACACTTAGCCAATTCTGCTGCCTGCTAAGCCCCTACTTCCTTGTGCAATTCTTGAGAGAATCAACCCATCTTTAATTGGGAAATCCTTCCTCCATAACTACGCAATCCAAACTTAGTTCCTCAACTGATTGCATGCACCATCTGTATAACTCGAAAAATTATACAACTAATAGTACATTGTCCCTGCACTCTAGTCTCAACTAGGTCTTCCTCTGAACTAACATGCATGAGTTATTATTGAGTGAATCTTCAGTTAGTTGGTGTGGCACTGAGGATGCACTGACTCACTACTAAACCTCTACTAGTTCCTCCAACAGTTAGAACTAGTTTAACTGACTATAACTCAGTTAGACTGAGTTATCTAATTACAAATCCAATAAACTCAATCTGGACCCCTAAAATTTAGGGATCACACTTACATGACTCCAAATAGACTTCCAACTCGAAATTCCTAAGTCAATTAAGTCAATTTAACTTAATTAACTATTTACAAGTTGCTATGAGAATAGAATTCGATTTTAATTCACAATTTAATTCAAGGACAAATTAAATTGAAATTTCTTGTTGCTATTTTTAACACCCTCTCAGCAAGAAAGGGATTATCAGCTACCCCAATCCTATCTCTGTGAAACTCAAATTTACATCTTGACAATGCCTTTGTCAAGATATCTGCATCTTGCTCCTCTGTGGGAATGTACTCCAACAACATAATCTGCCTCTGCACACAATCTTGAAGATGATGATACCAGATATCAATATGCTTGGACCGATCATGAAAAACTGGATTTTCAGAGAGTTTGATACAACTCTGATTGTCACAGTAAATCACAGTTGGATCCATTTGCTGACCAAACAAACCAACCAAAATCTTCCTCATCCAGATGGCCTCACAAGCTGCTTGACTAGCAACCATGTACTCTGCCTCTGCTGAACTGAGTGCAACTGATCTCTGTTTCCTGTTGTACCAAGAAACAACTGCTGAACCAATACTGAAGATCCCTCCTGATGTGTTCTTCCTGTTGGATGGACTCCCTGCCCAATCTGCATCAGTGAAGCCTTGAAGCTTCGCTCCCTCGTCCGTCTGTACCACAATCCATACTGAGTAGTGCCTATGAGGTATCCCAACACATGCTTGGCCACCTTCCAATACAGCTTGGTCGACCAAACCATTGCTTGACTAAGCCGGTTAACTGCATAGCACATGTTCGGTCGTGTGTTCACCAAATACATGAGTGAACCCACAAGCTGCCTATAAATAGTAGCTTCCACTACTTCACCCAAAGTAGCATCCTCATTCGTCTAGTTACTTGCTAGAGGAGTCTCCATGGGTTTATTGCTCGCCATGTGGAACCTTTTCAGTATCTTGTTGGCATACTTTCCCTCAGAGACAAAATGTTCCCCATCACCTTGCCGTACTTCCATGCCCAAAAAGTAGTGCATGAGGCCCAAGTCCTTCATTTCGAACTCTTTTGCAAGATCCTCTTTGCAAGACTTGATCAGCTTATCATCACCTGTTAGAATCAAATCGTCGACATATAAAACAATAATCAACAATTTACCTTCCACCACAATATGGTACAGGTTCGCATTCGCTTCACTTTTGGTGAAGCCCAACCCGGTGAAGTAGTTATCAATCTTGGTGTACCAAGCACGGGGTGCTTGCTTCAACCCATACAACGCTCGCTTGAGTCGAAACACATGCGACTCATGGTCAAAGGTCTCAAAACCTTCAGGTTTCTCAATATACACCTCTTCCTCAATCATGCCATTAAGGAAGGTTGTCTTTACATCCATCTGATGTATCTTCCAACCCATTTGCATTGATAGTGCCAAAATGGATCTAATTGATGAGTACCTTGCAACAGGAGCAAAGGTCTCATCGTAATCAATCCCCTCTACCTGAGAAAATCCTCGGGCCACAAACCTGGCCTTATGTTTCTCCACACTACCATTTGCTACTTGTTTTACCTTGTAAATCCATCGGGAACTCACCACTAACTTGTCTGCCAGTCTTGGGACCACATCCCAAACATTGTTATGAACAATGGAGTCATACTCCTCCACCATGGCATCAACCCAAATCGGTTGCTGCACTGCCTCCTCAAAAGAAGATGGCTTTGTCTCAACACATCTGCTCATAAGAGCCATGTATCCAGTGTACCTCTCAGGTGACCTCCTCTGCCTGCGTTGTGATGTGGGTGCTCCCACATTCTCTCTCGCATCTTGCAATAACCTGTCAGCCTCTCTAGTGTGCTTTCTCCCATCTCTAGAAGACTCTGCCTGAGTGGATGTCTCCACTCCCAGATCCTCTACATGTGGTTGCTCCACATCAATCTGAGGCTCCTCCTTAGGAGCTAAAAGCTCCTCAACTGCATGTAGCTGAAGCTCCCTCTCAAGGGAACATCTCATGGCCTTCTCTTCATCAAATTTGACATCCTTGCGAACCACTGTCATCCTGTTGGTCGGTAGATACACCCAATAGTTGTGAGGTGTATCAGTGTACCCCACAAATATCCCCAACTCTGTTGTCGGCTCAAGCTTCTTCCATGCATCTTTGGTCACATGGCAATATATTGATGACCCAAAAATCCTGAAGTGACCCACATCTGGTCTCTTCCTTGAGAAAGCCTCCTTTGGTGTACTCATCCCAAGAATCCGATGAGGGCTTCCATTACGCAAATAAACAGTTGTGTTGCATGCCTCAGCCCACAAGTGTAGTGATAGGCCCTAATCATGCAACATCGACCGTGCTGCCCCTACAATGCTTCTATTCTTCCTTTCAACCACCCCATTCTGTTGTGGGTTATGGGGTGTTGTCAACTCCCGTTTAATCCCTTCTACCACACATAAGTTTTTAAACTCATTTAACACATACTCTCCACTGTCATCACTCTTGAGAGCTTTAACCTTCCTTCCAGTATCTTTCTCAACCAGTACTTTAAATTCACAAAACTTTGCAAAAGTCTGAACTTTCTTCTGCATGAAAAGGATAAAGTATTTACGAGAAGAATTGTCAACAAATATAACATAATACCTATGTTTGGTCATGGATGTTATCGAGAATGATCCACAGACATCTGAATGGACTCGATCGAGGATCGCATGAGCTCGACTGTCTTTGTCGTGAAAGGAAGCCTAGGTAAATTTTCCCAAAGTACACCCTTTGCATGTGTCAACTTGCTCTAGTGTACCTTTGGGAAGACCGGTAGAAATTT
The DNA here is from genome assembly GCA_031772625.1 of Pinus tabuliformis. NCBI lineage: Eukaryota > Viridiplantae > Streptophyta > Pinopsida > Pinales > Pinaceae > Pinus > Pinus tabuliformis. The sequence goes on along the minus strand of CM062810.1, from coordinate 341,040,925 downwards.
GCTGCATGATTTTCAAAGCGCCATGATGCAAGTGACCCAACCGCCTGTGCCACAACTCACCTATGTATTGGCTCTGCACCTTCTCTTCTTTCGTGCTCAAGGCAACACAATCTTCTACCTCTAACTTGTAGAGATTCTTCACCCGAATCCCTATCCTCTTTACCTGTCTTGTGGCTATGTGATGAAGGAACGCCTTTCCTTGCTAAATATCACATCATAGCCTCTATCCTCCAACATGGCAACAGATACCAAGTTCTTCTTCAAACCAGGAACATACATAACATCTCGCAAGGTGAGAGGAGCACCCGACTCCCTTTGAAATGTAACTGTACGCAACCCGGTAGCACTATACCTCCCGTCATCACCCATCTCAATATGCATCTGGAGATTCTTCTCTTCAAAGTCACTGAAGAGCTCCTTGTTACCAGTCATGTGGAAAGAAGCTTCAGTGTCTAGGTATCATACACTACCCATCATCGATGACACCATGCATGCAATGAGGGTAAAGTCAAATTTGAGTTGTGAGGCAAGAGCCTCACCTGCCACGCCTCTTGAGGACTTCTTGAATGGACAATTTGTAGCAAAACGTCCCAGCTCGTGACAATGAAAGCACTTGACTTTCGACATGTCCTTCTTCTTGCATCCATGACAAGAGTCCGATTTGGAATGGTATGCCTTCCCTTTCCCTTTCTTTGGCTTACTCGCTAAGGCACAATTTTTCTCATCATCAGTCTTTGATGAGAATCCGTCTCTGGTGTTCCTCTGAATCTCTTCCTGCACCAAATCCGACCATAATCGTTCCCAATCTGGCAACTTCTGCCTCCCATTGACAGAGTCCTAATAACTATGCCAACTCTTAGGGAGTCCTAGAAGAGCTAGGTTCACCATATCATCCTCAACAACAGTAATCCCAACACTTCCAAGTTCATCACGACAATGAGTGAACTTGGTCAAGTATTTCGGAATAGAGTCGCCCTTCTCCATCTTGATCTTTCTAAGTTTGTCCTTCATGTTGAGTTTGTCCCAAAATTTGCAGGGAGGCTTGGACACATGTATTCCTCAATACCTAGAAATCGTTTTGGGAAATTCCACTCGGAGACAGTTTTATTAAAATAATTAATTATTTTTAATGGGTGTCGAAGCCTAAACTTAGGAAATTAAAATAATTCAACAGTATTAATCTAACTGTGGGTGAAACTTCTAGAAGAAGACGAGGATCAAGCCAAAATGATCTGAGCCATTGATTAAAATCTAATCTGGGTCGTTGGTTCTCAACTGGGGGATTATAAGAGGAGGCTTGATGGGCGTTTGGAAAAAAATTCGAGTGGGAGATCAGAGATCAAATTTCTGAAGAGAGCAGCGCTGCAATTGTTGGAGAGAAGTTTGAAGTGATTTCTTGTAGAGAGGGGTAGGGATAGTTTCGGTTGGAGATTTCTCTTGATCCAAGAATACTCAGCAGAGGAGGCAGAAAGAGATCCGGGAGAGGCAACGCAGAGGAGGCAGAGAGAGATCCGGGAGAGGCAACGCAGAGGAGGCAGAGAGAGATCCGGGAGAGGCAGTACAGAGACTACGCTAGCCAGCTAGGCTAACACAAAGGAGGCGCAAATCCTTGTGTAGATATGTATTTTTTTTGGAGAGATCGATTTCTGAAGCCGGAAGCCGGGGTGTGAGATCGAGAGGATATAATTGAAGTCTCAGAGAGGCAAATCGATCAACAAAGGGAGTGACGCAGCCCTTAGGAGCTATGACGCTGGGCTTACATAGTGATTGCGCAGAGGCAGCAAGGGACTAGCCATTATGTGGTTGAATTAGTCAGGATCGCCAATGATAGTGTGAGGTATTTCTCACTAATCTTCTGTCAGTGATATTCTTTGTACTTGATAGTCATCAAGGCATCCAGAGATTGTATTCAGAAAAACTATTGCTTAATAATACAAACCCTCAGCTGCTGCACCGATTTTCCCGAATTGGGTTTTTCTGGGGACTTTTGTCCAAAAACAATGGTGTAATGTGTCGTGTATTTCTTTTTTGCTCAGTTTCTTGTTTCCGCTTATAATTTTAATTGGTGAAGACCGCAGTGTATAAGTTTCGGTGTTTACTATAGAAAATAATAAATAATTTGTTCAGTAATTAACCAATTGAAGGAACTTAATCAGTTGTTGCAGTGGTGATTCGGCTAATCGAATTTTCACATGGTATCAGAGCTGCAGGTGAAGCAAGAGAACAACGCCAGAAGAGCCCAACACTGAAGAGAAGGAGGGTTGAAGTGCTGAGTAGGCAGCAAATCGAATCCCCAGAAGGATTGAGCAATCCAAGCCAGGAGGGCAAAATTTTCGAGGAAGGTCTCTCTCTGAGTGAGTCGACAGAGAGGTAAGGCTTCTAGATCAAAGTTTGCTAGTGTCAGAGGGAGAAGCGCAGAAGCTTCAGCGAAGAGGTGGTTTCTAGTGTGACGCAGTTTTCTACAACAGTTGCTGGGGCAGAAAATCATCAGAAGGAAGAAGGGAGACATTGTTGGGGGAATTATTCTTCAGAGCATTTCCAGCCAAAAAGTCCAAATTCTCATTTGCTGAGTAGCTACAAGGAGCAACAGATCTACTAACTCCAGCTGGGAGTGCATAGGCCAGCTTAGTGTTGCGCATAGGAGAGAGGAAGCAGTTCGACACTTTCGTTGGCAGAGATGGCAGCTAGTGAGTTACGAGATCAGGATCGGTTGGATGGTGCATCCAACTATGTGATCTGGAAGGCGAGGATGTCATGCCTTCTGGATGAACATTTTCTCAAGATCTACATCGACAGTGTGGTAGTTGTACCCGCGAATCCAGATCTGCTCAAAAAGTACAGAGGAGAGATGGCAAAGGCCAAGCGGATGATCCTCGATGGAGTGAAGGATCATGTAGTATGTCACATCTCTGGCAAAGGGACTACCAAGGAGATGTGGGATGCCTTTCCACGCTATACAAAGGATCTTCCGAGCAGTGGAAGATGTACTTGGAGTAGAAGATGAGATCCACACAGATGCAAAAAGGGGAACGCATTGATCTGTTCGTTATGAAGCTTCAAGAGATCTGAGACTCATCGGTAGCTGTGGGGTCAACACTTCAGCCTATCGAGATGGTGAGGCTGGCCCTAAATTCAGTCTCAGAAGAATGGCAAGTGTTTGTCTAGAGTATCCTGGGTAGAGAGAGATTGCCAGATTTGGAAGGAATGTGGGCCGCTCTTCAGCAGGAAGAGATGAGGATAGACTTAGTCAAGTGCAAACTTAATAGTAGCGGCAACAGCAGTGGGACAAAGCCAAAGGAGGAGGATGAGAATGCAACCCTCGCATCTAAGGGGCAACAGGAGCAGCAGAAGGAAAATAAAGTTGTTTCAAAGATCAAGTGCTTCCGGTGTGGTGAACTTGGTCACTACGCTACACAGTGTCCTCTCAAGAAGAAGGACGAGGGCGAGAAGCATGATTCAAAGGCTGCATCCGCACAGATCGAGGAGGAGGAGTTTGCCCAGAGGTGGGGTGATATAGAACTGTAGTTCGAAAGAACTGCAAATGGGCAAAATCTTTGAGGAGTCCACCTCTTAGATCAATACCTTGCTACGGGAGCCCAGATTAGAAGTAGTAAGATGGACCAGTGTCAGTTGGTGCAAAGGGGTGCCAGAGTGACAGTTGCAGTGGCTAGGAGTGCCAGAGACTGAGCAACGCAGAGCTATAGTTGGTAGCAGTTGAATTGGCACAGAGCAGAGTCAGCAACAGCGCAGAGGCTTCAGAGGGTCAGTGCAAAGACTAGCAGCAGTCAGAACTCTAGCAAAAGATGCATCATGTTGAACACCTATTTAGTAATTTTGGATGATTTTCCGTTGTTGATGCAGTAGCAACAATAGTTGTAGAAGGCTGCAGTGCAAATGCAGTATTGGCAGTGGTAGCGACAGCAACAACACGGATGCAGAATTTGAGAGAGAGTTGCAGTACATATACAGTGTTGGCAGTGGCAGGGTTAGCAGCAATACAGATGCAACATTTGCGCGGTAGTTGATGGTCAGTGATCTCAGACATCAACAATGCAGAGGGAGATGTTACAGAGTCTCGGTGATGCTTCAACAGGTTGCATTACTAGAGCACATTCCTCGCTAAGAGGGAGCGTTGATTTCTGGTAGCATAGGATGTGCTCTAAGCCTCAAAATTTGTAGGGAGGCTTAGACGCATGTATTCCACAATATCCAAAAATCGTTTTAGGAAATTCCACTCAGAGACAGTTTTATTAAAATAATTAATTATTTTTAATGGGTGCCTAAGTTTAAACTTAGGAAAATAAAATAATTAAAGGGTATTAATCTAACTATGGGTGAAACTTCTAGAAGAAGATGAGGATCAAGCCAAAATGATCTGAGCCATTGATGAGAATCTAATTTGGGTCGTTGGTTCTCAACCGGAGGATTATAAGAGGAGGCTTGATGGGCATTTGGAAAACAAATCGAGTAGGAGATCAAAGATTGAATTTCTAAAGAGAGCAGCATAGCAGTTGCTGGAAAGAAGTTCGAAGTGATTTCTTACAGAGAGGTGCAAGGATAGTTCTGGTTGGAGATTTCTCCTGATCCGAGAATACTCAGTGGAGGAGGCAGAGAGAGATCCAGGTGAGGTAGCACAGAGGCTATGCTGGCCAGCTTAGGTTGACGAAGAGCCTTGTGGAGATTTGTATTTTTGCTGGAGAGATCGATTTATGAAGCTGGAAGCCGGAAGCCGGGGTGTGAGATTGGGAGGACAAAATCTAAGTCTCAGAGAGGCAAATTGATCAACAGAGGGAGTGACGCAGTCCCTAGGAGCTGTGATGTTGGGCATATGCAGTGACTACGCAGAGGCAACAAGGGACTAGCCATTCTGTGGTTGAATCAGTCAGGATCGCCAGTGATAGTGTGAGGTATTTCTCACTAATCTTCTATCTGTGATATTCTCTGTACTGGATAGCTAGCAAGGCATCCAGAGATTATATTAAGAAAAGCTATTGCTTAATAATACAAACCCTTAGCCGATGCAATGATTTTCCCGCATTGGATTTTTCTGGGGACTTCCGTCCAAAATCAACGGTGTAATGTCTTGTGTGTTTCTTTTTTGCTCAGTTTCTTGTTTCTGCTTATAATTTTAATTGGTGAAGACTGTAGTGTATTAGTTTCGGTGTTTACTGTAGGAAACAATAATTAACAAATAGAAGGAACTTAATCAATTGCTGCAGTGGTGATTCGGGTAATCAAATTTTCACACTTTAGTGCCAACTTCCTATGGTCATTGCTATTTGAAATAGGTTCGTCAATGTCTTCCACATAGCATACATAGTTTCCTTGCCATGGAGACTTGAGACAATGTGGTCTCGAACTCCCTCAAGAATAATCCGCGTTGCCTTTGCCACACACTTTCTTCATTCAGCCATATCATTAGCATCCATTGTTGGAGGCTTAGGAATGTCTTGATCAATGAATTCTTTGAGGCCATTGTCTTCCAGCATTGCTTCCATCCTATCCTTCTAGGCTATGTAATTCGAGTTGTCTTCCAAGGCATACTCAAATCTCAAACCGTAGAAAGCCATTTGCCGACTCTAAAGTATGAAATGCAAATTTGAATATAACAACCTCGAAATCTCCTCTTCTATACTATCTTCAGCTCTCATACCATGTAGATTTTTTTATAGATTCAACAGCTCATGTGATATACTAAAATATAAGACAAGAATCTACTCTACTTTTTACAATAGAAACCAATAATGATCGATAAAAACAATAATCAGGAAGAGGAAGAATATCAATCGCACATAACACAATATTTCTCTAGGGAAAGCAACTGCTCAAAACCCCGACTATCTATATTGCATTAACCAGAAGATCTGAGAAGAAAATACAATGCTTGTTCACACTAGAACAATCCCTGCACAAGTATGATCTAACTCTTTGCCTCACAAGCCCGCTCTAGCCAACACTTAGCCAATTTTGCTGCCTGCCAAGCCCCTACTTCCTTGCGCAATTCCTGAGAGAATCAACCCATATTTAATTGGGAAATCCTTCCTCCATAACTGCGCAATCCAAACTTAGGTCCTCAATTGATTGCATGCACCATCTGTACAACTCAGAAAATTATACAACTGATAGTACACTGTCCCTGCACTCTAGTCTCAACTGGGTCTTCCTCTGAACTAACATGCATGAGTTATTATTGAGTGAATCTTTAGTTAGTTGGTGTGGCACTGAGGATGCATTGGTGCAATGACTCACTACTAAACCTCCAGTTCCTCCAACAATTAGAACTAGTTTAACTGACTATAACTCAGTTACACTGGGTTATCTAATTACAACTCCAATAAACTCAATCTAGACCCCTAAAATCTAGGGATCCCACTTACATGACTCCAGATAGACTTCTAACTCGAAATTCCTAATTCAATTAAGTCAATTTAACTTAATTAACTATTTACAAGTTGCTATGAGAATAGAATTCGATTTTAATTCAAGGACAAATTAAATTGGAATTTATTGTTGCTATTTTTAACAAATACATCATTGTATGGCTACTCATGTATGAAATGTGAATGGAAATGCCCTTGGTGAATATTTGGAATAACTCTCCAAGTGACCTTGATCCCTCACAAATATAATAGCTAGGGTTTTGAGCTAGGGCATCAAAATTCCCTTACACCTTACCAAGATTTAGCAAATATTTCACCTCCATAGACTCTATCATGCCAAGGACTAGGCACTGGCCTTGTCATTTTGGTGATCACTCACAAATTTATCCCCAAACACATGTTCATTCTCCCTTTTCTGATTTCGGCCCTCTTAAGGTCAAGTCACTAGCTAGGGCTAGGGTGCAAGTTGACTTAGAGGTGGAATTTTAACTTGTGGAAAGATTCAACATTGAGGGGAGATTTGATTTCCTCAAAATCAACTTCCTTTAGTGGCTAATCTATCCATCTTAAGGCCTAATTCTCTTGCCCTAGGTACACTTTACCCTAGGAAACCCTAGTTAACCCTAGGTTTCTACTTGGGTGCGTATTTGAGGTTTCTTGTTCATTTGGTTGATGGTATTCATTGTTGAAAACCTTTTCTTGGCCTCTTGATTCTAGGCTAGTTCATTTGTCTTGCTATCTCTCAAGCCCTAGATCAATTATGCCCTAATAAGGCCTTGTTAGAGGATGTGAGTTACCTTTCTTTGCTTGTTTGAGCCTTGTACTTAAGAAGAGACATCCTCTATTAGCCTATCTTGTCACCTTGATCCTTAAACCTAGCATACCTCTCATAGGTGACTTATCTAAAGGGAAGTCGCCCATTGGTGAAAGTTCATAAGGAGCAGAAGGTAGTGGTTGTGGTGACAGTGGACCACACCTCATTGTTGTCCCTTAGTCTAGTTTTTGCCTTTTAGGTTATCCTCTACAAGACCTTCTGATTTTGAGGCAAAAGTTCCGAAGATCGATTGTGATCCTTCTTCAGCCATTGACCCAGTGTTACTTGGGAGCAGGAGCGAAAACGGGTGCGGGAGCACATTTTCAGAAGCTCTCGGTTTGGGAGTGAATCCCTAAGCGTTATATATATATATATATATATATATATATATATATATATATTATATTTTGATACATGTATGTCAACAAAAACATGTAGAATGATGAATTAGATATAAAAAACATAAAAAAACATAGATTGAACCATATAACAACAATCATCTAGAAGTTATAATCTTCATCAACCACGTCCACAAGTTAGTAACATAGTAACATACAACATATTGAGTCTCATGATTCATCAATCTTAAAGTTTCAAGCTTTCAAAATTCAATATATAACATTTATCATCATTGATCACCAAGTTTCTACTTGTAAGCTAAATGTAACCATTACAACAAATAATATCTAACATGAAATGAAATGTTATAAAATGAAATGAAATGGAACAACCTTCAACTTTCATGAAGCATCATATTCATAATTCATTACTAATGAGTTATAATTGCCAACTTCAAACTTAAATTGTCATATATTGTTTAAAAAAATATCATAATAAATATGAAAGAGTCAATGGTTATAAAAACTACTAGAAACTAGAAAAGACAAGTAAATCTATTATCTATTTCTTATGCTTGGGCCTCTTGCCACCACAAGAAATGTCTAATTTTTTTAGTCTTGTTGGAAAATCAGGATCTTTGTCATTAATATCACCCTCTACGCATTAATATCCAGAGGTATCTTTGTCATTACCTCTGTATCTATATAGGGATCTTTGTCATTAATATCACCCTCTAAGCATTAACATATGATAGAAAAAGCATAGCATGTCAAGTCTAGATTTTGTTTGAGTGATGCGTACATTTTTAGGAGGGTCCTGATAGAGGAGTTCGACAACCAATGTCACTAACATCAAGGTACATAAAGGGATTCATGTTCTTGATTAAATACGAGTTCCATACCCTAATACACGACAAAATTCAATGGAAACATTGCGATCCACCAATCCTGAAATCCTGAAAAACTGGTAAGTCTGCTGGATTTTGAATGAAATCTAAAATTCTACTTTCTCCATATGAAATCCAATGAGGTCGGAACCACTCTCAAACATCCTGAGTCATTTCATGGTAATGTTAAAAATTTAAGTAAAAGGATGAAAATGAAGATTAAGGAGAATTAATCTTCATTTTCACCATTTTACTTTAAGAATTTAACATTACCATGAACCGCATATCAATACTAGGGCCATAGGCTTGATCATTAAGCTGCCCCACTCAAAACTTATTTGTTTCTTTGAAAACAAACTGCATTTGGAACATTACTGCAAAAAAAAATACAAAAAAGGCTAAACGCTCCCGAGTCACTCCCGCCCAGAGTGTCGATTGGAGGGGGGTGGGCGCTCCCCCGCAACACTGATTGACCATGTGGTAAAATTCAAGCATGCTTCAGGGATCAAGATGGTTCATGAGAATGCTCTAATGACGTTGTTCATCAATTCTCTTGGGAAATATCAAAGTGAATAGGTTAAATACTCTTGTGAACCAAAAAGTAACTTTTCTATTAAGGTATTTATTGAAAAGTTTCTTGAGTATTAAGGGGCAATGTTTCAGAGTTGTGAAGATACCCTTAAAGATTTGGCCAAGGCCCCTCAAAAAAGTGTCTTTTAGATTCTTTTGAAGATGTAAAGGAGGAAGTTGAAGAAGAAGATCACAGTGATCAAGAGAAGACCTTTCTTGATAATCAAATGAAGCATGTTGAAGAAAATCATGATCTTTTTATCTATGAAAAAAGTCATGGTAGTGATGAAGAGGATCCTATTAAAGATTCACCTGCACATAATAAGATGATCAAGAAGATGATTGCTAATTTGTTTAAGCCATTTTCATTTCATTTTGTTATCATTCCTCAATCATATTCAGATTCCATGGATTATGAACGTGATGAATCGACTTTGGCTGCCCCTTTTGAATGTGATTTTTGTGACGAGCAGTGTGTTTCTGGAGACCTAATCCTTTAGTCATCTCTCTCCACATGCCACTCTCAGCATGTCCCGAGTGACATCAATGAGAGTTGTACGCCTGAGATAGCCATTGGACAAGAATGTTTAGAATTGATCATTGATTAGTCCATACTTAGGTTGCAAGAGAGGATCCAGTGGTGTGGGCAAAGCTTTTCTTTTCCCTTTTCATCTTCAAGCAAGGGTGAGCAATGTTTGTTTTATGACAATTTTCCCACAAGCCACCCTTATTTCTTTAGCTTAGCATTTAAGTATTATAAGATAATGTTTGTTGATTGTGATATTTCCTTGTTCTATCTCATGATTAAGCATAGGGGAGAAAGGTTGTCAAGGTGACAATGGCAACCCTTTATCTTGTTGCCATAAGGTCTCGTTCTACCCACTGGAGCTTTGCACTAGGCCTCTTAGATTTTGCAAAAACAGTTCCCATGTGACATCCTTAGGCAATGTATCCTTCCATTGTATTAGGATCCCTTGGATAGTGTGTTGGTAGAAATGAAACTCTATTTTATCAAGGACAACCTCAGGCTACCACTAAATGGAACCTTATTTTTCTAGTTATGGAAGGTTAGTATGAAAATGGTAATAAGATCCAACCACTTTTTTTAAGCAAGGGACATGAAATATTGGATGAATTTTTGAGTGGCTAGGAAGCGCTAATTTATAAGCCATTGGCCCAATAAGTTTAAGGATCTTACAGGGACCATAAAACTTGGAAGCAAACTTTTAGTGGTCGTTGTCTTTGAGGGAGGTCTACTTATAATGTTGTAGATAAAGGAACACTTGATTCCTGTTACCATGATACATTGTGATAATCAGAGTTGCATTAAGGTCTCTGAGAATCCAGTGTTTCATGATCGCTCAAAGCATATCGAGATCCAGTATCACCATCTTAGAGATTGTGTGCAGAAGGGGATAGTCAAGCAACCGTACATTCTAACAAGGGAGCAGACAATATACATCTTGACCAAGGCATTGGCAAGACACAATTATGTAAACACACAGATAAATTGGGAGTTGTATAGAATCCATTCTTCGCTAAGAGTGATTGTTGAAAAGTAGTGAAGGAATGGATTCCTTGATCTATGCCTTGATTCAAGGAATCGATTTGGAGATCTTCTTAGTCATGTATGAGTTCCAATGATGAGGACGAGTTCAAGAAGCAGTTTGACTAGTGCAAGTTTGTGGAAGACCAAGTTAATTATCTTCTAGTGTGAGTTAAATTGGGAACTGAGTGAACAAGTGGAGTTAGCCTCCTAAATTTTAGGAGGATCTAGTTAACTAAGTGTGTTGACTTTTGTTAACTAGAAAAGCTCCAATTCAACTCCTAATTTAGAAAACTCACTAACAATAGCCTAATCGAAAAGCTTATAAGGAGATCGAAGACACACAATTGATCATAATTCTTGAGCACGAGTTTGTGAGCAAGAGAGCTTGTGAGAGGAGCAAGCAAGAGGATTTATCTTGTGCGAATTGTTGGAGGAGAATTTCCCTTGGGAAGTAGATTAATATTCTTGCAGAGTTGTTTCAATCCTACTCCAAGGCTCATATTGCATTCTCTATTGAAGCAGGGTTATCTGTAAGAGATCTATAGCCTATTTTTCTTCAATAAAATTCTCAAGCAAGCAAGGGTTTTACCTGTTAGGTTACCTAGAAAAATTGTATTGTTTTTGTGTGAATTTTGTGACATTATTTCTGTTCTATTCGGCTGCTATTTAGTAGAGAAATTTTGTGTTTATGTGAAAATAAAAATTAGTTTCAGATTGTTCATAACAACAGATCAGAATTTCGTGGAAATTCTACACATCCTCCTCCAATCTGGAAAGTGCTCTCTGGCCACAATGCCATGAATGAATCCATCCCATTTCTTGGTGAACCCATCTAATGCAATCTTGACCAACTGGTTCTTTGGGATAGCCTCTTCCACGGCAGCCAACTCATCCTTCACCTGTGAGATCCTAGTGAGGTATGAGGTCACATTGTCAATCTTGGTCATCTTGGTGTTTCCTAGCTTTTGCCTCAACACCATCTTCCTGTTCTCATTGGAACTTTGGTGTAATGTGACCAAGGACTCCCACATTTGGTAGGCAAATCTCATCTTGGTCACATGAGGGAATAAATGGTCCTTGATGGCATCTAGAAGGATCCTCTTAGCCTTCACATTTTTCTTGTTGAAGTCCACTAATTGAGTTGGATCAGTAGGTGGTTGCACAGGAGCCTCTACAATGTCCCACACTTCAACTTCCTCCAGTAAAAGCATCATTCTCTCCTTCCAAGGGCCAAAATTATCAGCCCCTGCGATTCTGTCCTCTACCCTCAATGTTGTTGCCATGACCTTCACACCAACAAAATGGAGCAAATATGATACTAGGCAATCTCCTCCCTCTTAACCAACAACACTTTGGGTTTCTGACTGAGGTTTAATGACTGTTGTTCACTGAATATGCAGAAGTATTGCTTGCTGGTCTTTGTATCAGCTGATGAAAACTTTCATATCTCACTACTATCAAGTTCTGATACCATGTAGAAAATAAATGACCTGCACCCTTTCCCAAATTTCAAATTTTGCTAGTGTTTTTCAAGCCCAACCCACATGTTTTGACATGCTGATATAAAATCTCTAAGCATTCATTTGAAACATAAAAGAGTGCTTCTACTATTTACTTTTGCACAACCAATACTAGAGAAAATAGCAAGCACACACAATGATTTAACACACTTTGTTTTGGTCAACTTGACCCTAGAAAAACCCAACAGTGGGGAAAACCATTGCTGAAGGAGGATTTTTATTTTGCTTCTTTAGAGAAATTTTCACAACAAGAGATTAACTTATCTCTCCCCTTTAAACTTCTTCTCGGAGATTGCTTATGCATTGAGTTCATTCACTGATGATTTGATGCACCCTCAGTCTTCTCTCCTTAGCGAAATACATAGCCTCTTATCAGCTTTTCATATAGAGGAATCAAACCACAAATTAATGTCTCTTTTCCTTGAGACTCGATCTTACATCACTACTTTTATACATAGGTTGAACAGGTTGTTGCTTCCCAAAATTTACACTGTTACACACTCAGACAGACTGCACAATACTCACGGCTTCCCTCGCTGACAAACCCAAGATTATGGTTGTGTGTAACGCGAGAATATCACTGGCAAACATAGGAACTCCAGTTGGCTTGTTGAGATAAAAAAATGTGAGCTTCTAAACCCTGGCTCATGTTGAGAAATCACTGGAACAACCTTCGACCTGTGTGCCACAGTGGTGCTTAAGTTTTAAAAAACCGCTGAATCGAATCCGAAACGGCCGAGTTGATCCGAGTCATTGGGATTTTTTGTGACCCGGCAGAAAAAACGGAACGGGAGGCCGAGTCATGATTGACTTGGCCGAGTTATTGCATGACTCGGTCAACCCGGCCGATTCTACAATAACTCGGCCGAGTCAATAAATGCTGCTTGTAACCCCAAAAAAATGCGATTTTTCATATTTTTTTTTTTTAATTTTAACTGTTCGCTGAGTGTTGGGGACTCCAAGGTGTTTTCTAAATTAGTTAAATACTATTTGGGGTCCATTCCCCTCTCCTAGTATTGATATGCTATTCAAATTTCATGATAATGTTAAGTAAAAGTGATATTCTCCTTAATCTTCATTTTCATCCTTTTACTTAAATTTTTAACATTACCATGAAATGACTCAGGATGTTTGAGAGTGGTTCTGGCCTCATTGGATTTCATATGGAGAAAGTAGAATTTTAGATTTCATTCAAAATCCAACAGACTTATCAGTTTTTCAAGATTTCAGGATTGGAGGATTGCAATGTTTCCATTGAATTTTGTCATGTATTAGGGTATGGAACTCGTATTTAATCAAGAGCACCAATCCCTCTATGTACCTTGATGTTAGTGACATTGGTTGTCGAACTCCTTTGGGATTAGCTCCCAAACCAGGAGCTTCTGAAAATGTCGCTCCCACTCCCGTTTTTGCTCTCGCTCCCCACTTTCGCTCCCGCTCCCAAGTAACACTGAGCCAGACGATGTTGGCAACTCTAGCAATAGCCAGTAGTACTGGTCACATACTTTTGTTTTAGAGGCCATTTATAGCCTCCTTGGTTATGTGTTTTTGTTTTGATCTCTATATCATCATCGTGTATGTATTGGACAGTGCACTGGGTGCCATTTTGATATAATGGATATATTCATGAGCCTACTTTGATCATATGTTGTCTTCTATCTATATTCTAATGATGTGTGCTTGGAAACATGAATGAAAATCTTTAAAATTATGTGTTTTTATAAAAAATAAATATTTAATGTATTTTTTACAATGACCGAGTCATTGAAATCGAGCCGGCCGAGTCGATACGGAGTCGACCCTCGACCGAGTCGGAGTCGGAGTCAGAGTTTTAAAACATTGCTACCTTAAATTTCATGCTCCCTGTCTCAGCGTTAACTCTACCTTCTAGGGAATCAACTGTTGTAGCTTCCTTATCTTTTGTTGTAGTCTAATTTATTCATAAATCCTTCCTCCTCCTTTCTCTTAGCTCCTCTCCTCTTTTCTCAATACTCTCATGAGAATAATGAGCCTCCAAAAACTCTTTTTCTCCTTTTTTTTCTTCCATAAATGTGGAGAACCCTAACCCTTGAAATTAATGGCTGAGTTAAATCTCAACTTAATGAAATCAATGGATGAGATCAAGCCCCTACTTGATGCCTTCCTCATGTGGTACCCCTATCTATTAATGAGCCTCTCTAGTACTTTTTAATGTTTTAGTACCATGGTCACTTTTCCTCATAACGTAACTTTTAGAATATAAAAGTTACTTCAATAATATAATGTGTATTTTAGTACTTTACACATAAGTCACGTTTAGAAACATGTGATTTTAATAACTTAAAAGTACCTAGTACATCTCCCCGTAAACAGTACTTTAGCCCCTTTGATATTAATAAATTCATAATATCACTTAGACAAAAGGTATTAATGTGTCTCCCTAGGCCAAAAGGAGAAATGCCTAGGAAACACTTCCTTGGTACCATTTTCAACAGTTGATATATATTTTTGCCATTTGGATATTTTTTTAACATTTTTCTCCATTTGTGTTTCTAGGGTATTAGAGGTTTCCCTTTCTTTCGAAAATTTTTGTTGAATTTCCCTTCAAAACACTCTTGCAGACGGTTTTGTTCTGGGTAACAATCTACCCTGGCTCGAATAGTATTTGGTTACAGGGTCACGATGCTCTTTAATCTCCATATGCAGATAACCCAGGTGAGCTTTTCACTTGTTTTTTCTTAATTTCCACAGTTGATATGATTCAATCACGAAGGTTTTCCTTTACTAAGGTTAGCATAAAGCCATTTAACTGTTTATGGTTCCTTTGGTAGATTGTTTCCTGATGTTATAATCGGAAAAGGTTTTCAAACCCTTAATGATATGTTCTTTTTGGTATTTTTTTAATTTACCCTGAACCCATTTGGAATATTTTTATCAGGTAATACTATAGAAGGAAAACGTGTTGACCTCGAGGTCTTTGGTTCAACTATAACCTAGTTCTTTTTCCACTTCGCTTTATTTTACAGTCAGTTTGCAAGGGTTTATACCCTTATCATCTTCTGCTATAAAATCAGTTGGCGGTAAGAAGCCATTCCGCATCCACTGTCCCTAAAAAAAATCGACAGGATTCTTTTAACACTTCTGTTCATTACTATAAATCTCTCTTTATAGCCTAACTGGGTTTTAGTCTAACGCTTGATTTATAGAACGAAATTATTGAATTTGCTATAATTTCCGGTTTTCTTTTAAACCCTAAGCGTCGAATGTAACAATGTGCTTTTGTAGTTGTGAATATTGTTCTTTTGCGTGGCATGCTTTAATCTTTAGATGGAGTTTCTCTAGCTCTGATTTCCATCTACAAGACTCATTTCTCTCAGATGACACTGTAGCTATCTACAAGGGTTTAACAGTGGATAGATTTTGACATTGAAATTGACATTTACTTTCTCAATAATGAACTACTATATTGGATTTACATTCACCTGTAATTCTATACTTACAAAGTTACATATATAGTTATTCATTTCATAGCTTCCTCCGATACGCTGTAATTGTCTTAATCTATTAAGAAAAATACTTGTGCACATTTTTAAGTACAGTGGCTAATTTTATTTTTATTTCCACTGTGCAGGCAAAGCGAACGACTGAACCTTCAAATCTGGACTCAGGGATTTTACTCTTACTCCTTTGTGTTGATTCTCTCAAACTCAAGTCTCTTTTAAGTTTTCGGTACAAATTTTTTTTTAATGTTGGTCACTTATTCTATTTGCGTTTCATTTCACAGGTACCGATACCAACTCAATCATAGCATATTCTTTGAATATTTACAAATTGGACGAGGTCTTGTTTTTCGACTTACTCATTTCATTTACAGGTTGTGGTCTCCCAACCCTTGGTTTCTTCTCTGCATGGACGAGATTTCCTCCATTTGAAGACCAAACTCTGAGTTGTTTATTCTAGACTTGTGTTTATGCATGTATTCTTTAATGCCATTCCTGGCATGTAGTTCCTCCAAAACTAAGATTACTTGGACAGGCCACGAGCCGACCAAACTCTGAGTTGTTTATTCTAGACTTGTGTTTATGCATGTATTCTTTAATGCCATTCCTGGCATGTAGTTCCTCCAAAACTAAGATTACTTGGACAGGCCACGAGCCTCTTTTTTTGTTTGTAAAATTGTTATATAATGAATGGAAATTTTCTATTTTCTAATTTAAATTTATATTTGATACAATTGCCATGAAATGAAATTTAGATGTTTCTTGTTTCAGTTGGTTTTTCTTACACTTTGGTATTGCAGAACATCCAAAATTTCCTTGTATGATTATTTTGAATAATTAACACTATAAGGTTCGATACCATTTTGTCTATATTTCGAAGTGTCTAAATAAAATTTATAATAACACAAAAGTTTTACATGGATTCTCAGTTTACTTTTACTCATTCAGAAATATTTCTGTGGTCTTTGTAACAAATCTAATATTTAGCTATATTTACATTTACTTTCACAATTCCTTTCTATTTGAAAAATCCTATTTCAATTTATCATTACAAAATAAAATTTTACTCTATAAATTTAACACTTTATAGCACAGTCTCCCTCCCCTTTTTTTTCGTTTTTTATGAATCAGTTTTCAAATGGAATATAATATTATTTATTTTTCTTCCTTCTACCAATTCATGCATTTTGTTAAATTTTATGTTGTACAGTGTAGGAAAATAAAATATAATATCTAAAAACTCCAATAAAATTCATTTTTATTTTTCTAATGCATAAAGACTATAAGTAACACAACCAATTCCATTCTCTTGATAAACAAATAAGTACAAAAGCTAAAGATACCAACTTGAAACAATAATTTATTTTCAGGAAAATTAATAGTCAAGTACTTGGCTCCTCCCAACCTTGATACTGCAAAACAACCAATGTCCCCCTGAGCATACCAAGCCTACAAATTTTTCTTTCTGTTTGCTATTGTTTGTTTCTCTTTAGTCTCCTTTGTTTTCAGAGTGAGACAAAAGCAACTAAAAACAAAAGATATTATCCATCCCATCTACCACTCTTTTGGTGGTTAATAGTTGCCTCCACCTCACCAAGAGGTGTCAGGGGAATAATATGCTCATTAATGAGCTCCTGTTTCCCACTCTTGAGGACAACTCCCTGTCTTCTAAGAAACAATTAATTGGCCAATATCATAATTCCTCAATTAAATCTAATCATCCAGATTAGATGCCTAGGACTTATTGATGGGCAATAAATATTCCACAATAATTTGCAACCTCATCTCATTCAACCCTTTGTACTCAACAATTAATTTTCTAGATTTTCTTTATTAACAAATATAAAACATCATCAATTACAAACTTATAAATAGTTACTATCAGTAATAAATTACTGATAATTAAAATTTCAAATGTTTTTCAAACCAACATACTTTAACAGGAAATACAAATATATACATTTAGTTACATAATTTATCAATCCAAGGGATATCACATTTCCCTCGGGCAAACCCTAGTTTGGTTATAGATTCAACTTGGGGGATTCTTGAGGGTTTCATGTGCCATAACCTTGTTTGAATACATTGTGGGAAACCCTTTTTTTGTACCTAGACCTTTGGTCATTCCAACTCTCAACCTATCAATCAAATCCTAGGTCTTGGGTTGCCCTAATTTGGCCTCTTTCAAGGAAAGTGAATTGCCTCCTCTTGAAGCCTTGTACCTAAATTGTGATTTTACCTTGGAAGTCTTCTTGTCACATTGCACCTTTAAGCTTAGAATGCCTATTAGGTGATCTATATACATACGGTGTGGGAATTTACAAGGTAAGTTCCTCAGATAGAACACCGAAGGACACCGCTCACAAACAGATCACAGATCAATACACCAATATTCTTGATGTGGTTAAAACCCTCAAAGAGGGAAACAGTCCACGGCTTGAGCCAACACAACCACTTCAGGCAATTTATTAATAAAAGAAAGAAAATTTACATAAGCTTCTCTCATGAACGGTCACCCTACAAATGACCCTCCATGCTCTTTAAATATAGATAATGGACCAATAAGGTGTTAAGCCACGGATCAAGTGTCAGTAATACCAAGGAAAGAATGAACCGTCAGATCACTTATGCCTAGAACATATCATGATCATCAGATTGTAAGTTACAAATGTACATAATAAAGAAATACATTTTACCTAACTCTACACTAGACCAAGTTATACTTAACTATTTCCTATGTGTTGAAATAACCTAACACCCCCCCAAGAACAACTTGGGATAGGATTGAAGGATGTACAAATATGACACAATAGGAGAAAAAAGGCGGCGTTAGAACATATCCCCCTCTTAGTGACAACTTCCTGAACTCCAACCATAAATCGAAGTTTAATAAAATTCGCCTTTGTGAGAGCCTTTGTAAAGATGTCTGCAACTTGATCATCAGTTGAACAATATTGCACTTCAAGAACATGGTCATGAATGACCTTTCTGATGAAGTGCATGTGTAGTTCAATGTGTTTGTTGCGCTGATGTTGGACTGGATCTTTGCATAGTTGAATGGCACTTTGATTATCACACCAAAGTGTAGTCGGATGTTGCTGCTAAAAGCCAAACTCTGACAGGATCTGACGAAGCCACAGGGCTTCCTTACTAGCTTCTATGGTGCCACGATACTCTGCTTCTGCTGAAGAAATAGAAATGGCACTTTGTTTCTTGCAAGCCCATGTAATAGGTCCAGAATCAAGAGTGAAGACATAACCTGCAGTAGACTTCCGATCATCAGGGTCACCAGCCCAATCGGAATCAGTGAAACGAACCAATAGAGGAGATGCTTCTGCACTATAATGAATCCCAAACTGAACTGTACTTCGAACATAACGAAGTATTCTTTTAGCTGCTTTCCAAGGACTTTCATGTGGGTTTTGCATACACCGAGCAATAAGGCCAACAAAAAAGGAAAGGTCAGGATGAGTATGGGTCAGCTACAAAAGTTTTCCTACAAGTTGACGGTATAAGGTAGCATCAACTTCAGGTTAAGTACAAGTGACTGAAAGTTTGGCTCCAGACTGAAAGGGAGAAGGGGTTGTCTTACAGTCTTCCATGTGAAAATGGCGTAGAAGATCACAGGCATACTTGGATTGGGAAAGGGAAATACCTTCCTTGGTTTGGAAGACTTGAAGACCAACAAAATAATGCAAGTGTCCTAAGTTTGTCATTTCAAACTTCTTTTTAAGGTTGGACTTGACATGGTTTATAAGGTTGGGATCACTACTAGTAAGGATAAGATCATCAACATAAAGAACAAGAATCATAAGATACCCACTTTCTTGGTGTAGATAGTATTGTCAGAATGACACTTAGAAAAGCCAGTATCTAAAAAAAAGCTTCCATTTTGCAATACCAAGCCCGAGGGGCTTGCTTGAGACCATAAAGGGTTTTCTTAAGCCGACATACAAGGCTGGAGTCAGTTTGTATAAAGCTAGGAGGTTGTTCCATATAGATTTATTCATGCAAGTCCCCATGCAAGAAGGCAGATTTAACATCCATCTGATGGATTCCCATTTGAAAGAGGCAGCAAGGGAAAGAACAAGGTGGATAGAGTTCATTTTGGCAACAGGGGAGAAGGTTCCAGTATATTCAATGCCTTCAACTTGTGAAAAACCCTTAGCAACAAGACGAGATTTATGTTTATCAACTTTTCCATCTGGTCCAAACTTGGTTCTGTAAACCCATTTGCATCTAACAAGTTTTCGCCCCTTTGGAAGAGGAACAAGATCCCATGTATCATTTGCCGATAATGAACGATCTTCTTCATTCTTTGCGGTGTCCCAATCTGGATGGCTAAAGCTTTTGCAAAGGTGTCAGGATCATGATTCGCTGAAGCTTGAGCTAGTAAAGAAGAGGCTCTATCAAACTGAGAACATGTACGTCGCTGATCTGTAGGATCACCTACAAGAGCACCTGCTGCATCCCGAATAGCACAAACCCATTTTGGAAGATGAGGAGCTGAAGGAGGATCCTGAGAAGGTGGGGGAGGATTGTCATCCTCACTGTCATAATCTGAAGAAGAAATATTTTCAGAAATAGAAGGGATAGAGAGACGTGGCACATTTGTCGAACTAGGCTCGTAGGCCGATATATTTTCAACAAACTTTACATCTCTTCTAATCATAACATTTTTGGACTTAAGTGGAATAAGCCTATATCCATTGACATCTTCAGAATATCCAACAAAAATAATTTTTTCACTCTTAGGTTCTACGGTTTTATGTTTCTCATGGGGAATGTGGGCCTATGCTTCACTTCCAAAAACACGAAAGTGACTTACATATGGTTTAATTGAGCTCCATGCTTCTTCTGGAGTGATATTCTTTAAAACCTTAGTAGGAGTGCGGTTTACTATGTAATTTGCACAGTTAATTGCTTCTGCCCAAAAATTAAGACCAAGTCCTTTAGATGGAAGCATACAATTAGCCATTTCCTTTAAGGTGCGATTATTCCTTTCAGCTACACCATTTTGTTGTGGAGTATATGGAACAATATGTTGCATTTGAATTCCATGCTCAGTGCAAAAGTTGATGAATTTGTTGTTAACATATTCTCTGCAATATCAGATCTTAGCTTAAGAATTTGATGTCCAGATTATTTCTCAACAAATGCCTTAAACGCCAAGAACATGTTAAATACTTCACTCTTGAGTTTTAAGAAGTATACCCAAGTGCGTCTAGAGAAATCATCAATGAAAGTTAAGAAATACTTGTAGCCAAAAAATGAAACAACTGGAAGTGGACCACATAAATCACTATGCACACGATGTAAAGGGGCTGAAGCGTGCCAAGCGAAATGTTTTTCAAAACTATCACGATGATGTTTTCCAAGTACACATTCAGAACAGACACCATCTCTGCAAGATATCATAGGAAGACTTATCACCATATTTTATTTACATAGATTTTGAAGGTAGCGATAGTTTAAGTGACCAAATCACTCATCCCAAAGTTTGCTCACTTCATTATCAGTGACAAATACCGAGGGAAGAGTTGATGACCCAAAGTTGTTAAAATTATACAACCTTGTAGAATCATTAGCAATGCCAGTAGCTAAAATTTGTTTAGGATCTCTTAGGTCTTTAATTACAACATCATGAGGTGAAAATTCAACGGTTTTACCTTCACCTGAATGAGTTATCTGATATATAGATAGAAGGTTGCAAGATAAGGTTGGAACACATAATACATCATTAAATTGACCATTGTCTAGATGAACAGTTCCAGTCCCTACAACACTAAGAGATCTATCATCACCAACATATATATTTTTGGTGTTACAATCATTTAAAGAAGAAAACATGGCTTTGTTTTTGGCCATGTGATAAGAAGCTCCAGAATCAATGAGCCACTCATGAGAATGAGAAGAAGAAGATACATTTAGTGCATAACCAGACCAAGATGCTTGACAACCACATGCAGAAAGTGCTATTCTTGAAGATGAAGTTGAAGTTGAAGAATGCTCCAAATGGATGCTATGCTTCTTCATTGTTGCTTCTAAGGCTTCCATCTTTTTCTTAAAGCATTTGGATTCTAAGTGGCCATCTCGATTACGAAAGTTGCAATGCCTATCAATCTTCTACCCTTTGCTTTTATTTGCCTTATCATTTTGTTGAATTGATTTTTCATTTTGAGACTAAAATTGCTTAGGACCTTTGTTTGGTTTAGGACCATTCTTTTTAGGATACTGCTTTTTAGGATTCTTTGAATTTGGTTGTTGTTGGGCGGCTAAGGCTTTCTTAGAAGAGTTTCCAAGATTAAGAAGACAAAGATGTAAGAGTTTTTCTTGTGCTCTTATTAAAGAATCACAAAAGGCATCAAAAGAGGGGGACTTGTAGTCTTGTCCTTGAGAAATAAAGGCTTCTCTAATAGAATGGAAAGTGGAAACAAACACAGAGTAGGCTGGTCCCAACTTAGTAAGAATGGAATAAATAAGGCTACCATCTTCTTCCTTAATCTTAACACCTTCCAAGAGAAGTCTAAAGGTTTTGAACTTGGACAAAAAATCTTCAATGGAAAAAAAATTATTGGAGTCCAACGTAAGCAACTTATTTTAGAGTTAATGAGCTCTAATTTCATTTTTAATTCCAAAAACTTTAGTGAGTTGTTTCATTGCTTCATTAGGGGTATCAGGTTCTACGATATGGAATCTAAGGTCTGGAGAAATAGACATCCCTATTAACTCACGTGCTTGATCTTGCCTATTTTCCCATTTGGTTTTCTTATCTTCATATTTAGGTTTAGTTTCTTGGCTTGAGGCTATTCTATAAAGACCTTTACTTCTAAGTAAATCCACAATGTAGGACCACCATTGGAAGTAGTTGGTGCTGTCAAGAATAACTTGACATGGACTTTCCATTTTAACAGAAACTGAAGTTGTAAATGCTGAAACTAAGTGTTCTAATGGAAAGATCTCAAAAAATTACACTGATTAGAAAAAAACGGCTCTGAAAACGACTTCCAAATGAAGAAGTTATGGCTTTTTGAAGAAAAGTTGTTGAAGATGCCGACGAAATGCGTGAATGTGCGGAAGTGAATGATAATGTTATATTTAAAAAAAAATCCTCCCCCTTTCCAAACTTAATCTAATTAGCTCACTTTAAAAAAATTATGTGACCCACTTTTATAAATAAGTGAAAGTCACTTTTACAATGGTACTTTGTGAGCTATCCATTAAATTGTAACTTAAATAAAAGATAAAGAGACTTTAGAATTATAAGTGACTCACTTTTTATAATGGGTGAGAACATATTTATATAAAGTAACTTTAAAACATAAGTTACATGTGTTTTTTGAAAAAGTAACTCAACAAAAAGAAAGACTTGAACTCAAGACCTCTATTCTCATAAAGTAACTTTGGACCAAGTGAGCTAGTTTACAAAGTCAGTAATTTTTGGAAAAGAGGAAGGGTTTTTCTTTTTTAAGTCACTGAAGCTTTGGGGTGCGTGCTTACTTGAAAAAACGCTTTTTGCCTACAAAACAAAAAAACACACAACCCAACGCAAACATACAAAAAAAACCAAACCTTATGGCGTGAAGTTAGCTTTCGTCGGAAACTAAATATTTTCCTCAATGTTTTTAATTTTCCGAGATCACATTGAGACGCGGCGGAAAAAAGCATGCGCATGAGAAAAATCCTTCCTTTATGTTTTTTATTTGCCTAGATCACACAGAGTCGTGGGGCAAAGAGCATACGCAGAAATGAAAGGTATAGATCCGGTAATAAAAAAACAAAGAGATAAATAAATTGAAATAAACAAAGAGATAAATAACTAAAACTGCAAATAAACACTGTATACCTCTAGATCTTAAAAATGACGTAGCTAGGGCTACCAGAAACCTTTTCGCGTGAAACAAAATGGGTTCCTCACTGGAACAGATGCTTCTAATACAATAGAGTAGTCCACTCGGCCCAAAAGCAGTAAAAAATAGTAGATCTAGGAAACGACAGTCGGATACAGTTGTATCGGCTTCTGATTTGGATCACTAGCGGATGCGGCCCTCAAATAGCTCTGATACCATGTAAGAATTTACAGGGTAAGTTCCTTAAATAGAACAACAAAGGACACCGCTCACAAACAGATCACAGATCAATACACCAGTATTATTGACGTGGTTAAAATCCTCAAAGAGAGAAACAGTCAACGGCCTGAGCCAACGTGGCTACTTCAGACAATTTATTAATAAAAAAAGAAAATTTACATAAGCTTCTCTCATGAATGGTCACCCTACAAGTGACCCTCCATGCTCTTTAAATAGAGATCATGGACCAATCAGGTGTTAAGCCATAGATCAAGTGTCGGTAATACCGAGAAGAGAATGAACCGTTGGATCACTTTATGTCTAGAACATATCGTGACTGTCGGATTGTAAGTTACAAAATTACATAGTAAAGAAACACACTTTACCTAACTCTACACTAGACCAAGTTATACTTAACTATTTCCTATGTGTCAGAATATCCTAACATACGGGGATTCCTCCCATTAGTGAAAATCCGTAAAGAGCAGGGAGTTTTGATTGTGGTGATAGTGGGCCATTACCCCATTGTTGTCACTTAGTCTAGTAATAGCCTTGGCCCTTGTAGGGTACCCCTCTCCAAGGCCTGCTAGATTTTGTGACAACAGGGCATTAAGATGATTCCACATGATGTTATATCCCTTGATGAGCCTCCGGATGTTGGAATGTTGAGCCTAAAGGCTTGGGTGTTCAACTATTTGATGATGTGCCTAGATGGACCCACGATGCCCCCAGGCTAGCCTTGACCCTATTTGATGGACGATACCTTGCTTCAGAACCTAGATTCAAATGATTATCATTGAGATGACTTAGGAGGGCTAACACATCCCTCTTTGATGCCAACGCTTGCCCTTGAAGATGCCACATCACTCCCACATGCTTGTAATGGGTGACGTAGTTCCTCCCTTGGATGACATCATGGTGGAGGAGGCACCATCTGAGATGTACATGCACTTTGGGAATTTCTTGGAATGAGGGGCACTCTTGGACCTGTTGACCATGCTTTGTCAACAATCCAAGGAAGTAGGGTACAAAGCAGTGAAGAAAATTTTTCGAAGATCAAAGTCATCAGCCAACATTATTGTATCATTATAAACCCAATTTCTGCAGATTTTATTGTAAATGATGCTAGTATGACCATTTAAATATGTAACAACACCTAGGTAAGCCTTTGATTTTGGAAAAGAATTTCATCCTAGGAAGTTTTTTAACCTCCCCGAATCATGTGTGCTTCTAAACATAAATAATTGGCAAAGTTTTTCTTCCAACTTAAACCCCAAAGCTAGGGAGGAATTCCTTGACAAAGTCTTAGGTGAGTCCTAGTGTTATATAAAGTCTTTGCAAAAATGTGTTTGGGAATAATTTAAGCATATTTGGCTAAATTATTTTATTACAAACACACTTGGTCTATACTAGATCATATTGTGTTGCAGAATTAAGTAATTTCATGAGGGTCTATAAAAAAGGTGTATTCTCTCTTTGAGAGTTGAATTAATTGTAATATCTTGACGTAAAAAATATTTTAATGCATGGTCCCTCATACTTAGACACCATGGTTAAAATATTTGAAGGGGGGAACAATTAATCCCCTCTAGTATCAATTAATTATTTTTTTTCTGGCAAAAATAAATTAAAATCCTAAGCCATAAAATTAATTAATCTTGAGTCTAAAATGATTATAGAGAAATCAATCTCTCCAAGTGGAAAATAATAAAAAATTCGTGGGTCAAAGGAAAGTCAATTTTTGGAGGTTCACCTCCAACGCAAAAATGGATATTTTAAGAAAAATTGAGCCCTTGGACCTTGGTGGTTAAGTCAAAGTCAATTTTTTTAGGAAATTAATCCAAAATATTAATTTTGGATTAATTAAAAATGGGTTTTAAGAAAAAGTCGAATTTTTCCTTAAATTAAAATTTTGATGGTGGAGATTAAAATATCATCAAGCTATTTTCAATGATCGAGATTATTTTGACGGAAATCAAACCAACTAGCCGTTATTTTTCACTTGGAAGGATTTATCTATAAATAGAAGTCATTTTGCTTCTATTGAATATCTCTTTGGATGATATAAATTTTGAACGCTGATATTGAGCTATTGCTCTGCTGGGAACATTTCTTTTTTTTTTTCCAAGGAAAAAGCGTAATTTTCATTAGAGTCTAGTGGGAGTATTTCTATATCATAATAGAAAGACTTTGGGGTTTAGTTCATGGTGTGTTTCTTCCATTGATTTGTGGTATGTGCTAGTTATGTGCTATCCTATATTGTGCTAATTTTTTTTATGAATTTGTTATTTCATTTGTCGGTGATAAGAGCATTCTATTGGTAATTTTTTAACTTAGGTGTCTGGTTCACCATATGATCTAACAATTCTACTGGAGAAATTTATAGAGATTTGCGGGTACACTGGCCCTTGGGCTCCAAGTTCACATACTGTGGGGAAGAGCCGACTATGTTTGGGCTCTAAGATTTCTATATGGTATTTTAATTTTGCAGGAGGGTTTTTGGCCAATATTCAATTTTTTTGAAAAATATATTCATCCATTGCTATTACTCAAAAAATATTTCTCCAAAATTTTTAAGTTGCAAACGTTGTATATTTATAAATTATTTGTAAATTATTTCTAACTCATTTGTTTTGCAGCGCTTGGGGTTTTATCTTTGGAGTTTTATATTTTTGTATATATTTGGGGTTTTGGGATTTTTCTATTCATTTGTGCAGGTGAATTTCAAGTTGATCAAAGGATTTCGCTGGGGTTTTGAGGTAGATCTAGGCTTAGGAAGGCAAGATCTAACCTCCAAGCTAATCGTCAACGCAAAAAGGAAGTCGTCTAGCGTTTCTGCAACAAATTTGTGGACGATTTTTCATTTGTAGGGTTTTGAATTTTTTTTTTGGCCCTAAGGCCTGTCCGACCCTCTTTCCTAGTTGTCAGCCCCTCCTCTGCCTTCTTTTCCCTTTAGCCTCCCTATTTTGGCTAGCCGCAGCACTAAAAGGGCCACAACCTCCCTTCTTTGCCCTAGTCGTCGGCTCAAAGAGGCCTCAACCTCCCTTTTCCTTGGACGACAACCCTTTTAGGGCTTGTCGTGGGCCTTTAAGGCTCCTCCCTTTAAGCACAAGCCCTAAGGGACTTTCCCTCCTAGTTGCAAGTTTAATTAGGTCAACGACTGCCCTTCTTGGGCCTTCCCTTGCCATATGTCAGCCCTATTGGGCTTGACGTCAACCCTAGAGGGCTTACTTTCCCTTGTCGTGGCCTTTCTTGCCCTCATTCCATTTATTTCTTCCCTTGTTCAGCCCTTCTAGCCTCTCATTTGCCATTTCTAGCCCTAGTTGGGGTTTTCGAGCTCTTTGGTCCGTGCCCTAGCTTTGTATTCAGTCATTTCAGATTTTTATATTATTTGAGTGAGCTAACATTGTGGTTTTGCAGCAATATTAAAGTAATTTGGTGGGTTGCAGGTATCAAAGCTCATTGGGGATCAAAATAGCTCTCAACTAGGTCTCTAGGCCTCTTGGTTTGCCTCTTTTCCCTTCACCATCTTCTCTATTTTGCTACAGCCATTTATGCAGTCATATTGTTGGGTCCCTATAATACTAGTGATTACCCCATTACTATTGTAGTTATACCCCTTATTTATATTGTTGTGCCCCTATTACCCCCATGTTATTTCTGTGCCCCATAGAATCCCTCTATTGTTATTTTTGTGGCTTTATATTATTATTGTTAGGTCGGCTGGATTATATTGTGACTCCTTAGACTCCTATATATAGAAAGGAGGTTTTCTCATTTGTATCATCCAAGAATTGTTCATTTATGTAATGTAAAGGAGGTTGCCCCCTCGAAGAGGCTGAATTCTAAGGCGTTGATCTATCTTTTCTTGAGCTGGTTTCATAACATTTGGTATCAGAGCTTTGGATTCTAGGGTTTCGCTGCTCCAAACAGGTCATCGTGGCATTTTCGCTATAACTTTTTTTCTGTGACGTTTCAGAAGTCGCAAAAAAAACCCATTTGAGAAGAAATCGCACTGAACCTTGGGTCCGAATTTCAGAGCTTTTCGCGCGATATTTGCGGAGATATGATCTGAGGAAGTTGGTCTTTTTGCATACTCCTGAATTACATTCAAAACAGGTGACCTGGGGAAAATCATCATAACTTTCTCTCTGGGGATCGGATTGAAATTTCATAAGAAGGTACAGAAATAGGACAGACTGTAGTTTCTTGTATGCATTTTTCAGATCCATAGGTCGAAACAGTGACTCGTGGCACGTTGTACAAGTTCTCTCTACTGAACTAGTCTATAATCAAGTCACTGTGGGAGATTTCGCATAACTCTTCCTTGGAGAATCCAAATTGGGTCAGACTTGTGGCATTGGAAAGAGGACACAGAAGGCTACTACAGGTAGCAATTTCAAAATTGGAGGATTTGGAATTACAGAGATACATCAGATTCAATATCAGGCTTCTACAAAGTGAAAAAAGGTGTGTAGTTTTAATTTTTTAATTTTTGTGTAAGCTGGGTTTGAAGGAATTCAAAGGGCATAGTAAAGAAATATTATCGGTAACTGATGCCCCGAGGAAAGAAAATGCAAACACCTAGTAAGGAACCTGAAAGCTCTAGCATGACTCATGAAGAAGAGGAAGAAATGCTACATGATATATCAAAATTACAAGAACAAGTGCAACAAATGTCACGCTGACAAAAGTTAACAGAAGCTAAGATAAGTGGTGTGGAAGCTAAGATGAATGGCATGGAAGCTAAGATAGACAATTCGAAGATAGATTTGAACACAAATATGAAGACAGGCATAGCAGATTTGAAGACAGATTTGAAAACAGAGATGGTAGATTTGAAGACAGATTTGACAAATTTTCTACAAGAAATACTTACTAATGGTGAAAAGGTTGTAAAGGAAACTCATGATGTGAACAAAAGCAATGTTAATCATGATTCCATAGACTCTAATATTGGAACGAAGACCCACCA
Organism: Pinus tabuliformis; assembly: GCA_031772625.1. Taxonomy (NCBI): domain Eukaryota; kingdom Viridiplantae; phylum Streptophyta; class Pinopsida; order Pinales; family Pinaceae; genus Pinus; species Pinus tabuliformis. The sequence goes on along the minus strand of CM062810.1, from coordinate 341,012,344 downwards.
TATTCCAAAAATCGATATGAGTGTTGAAATTTGGTACCGGAGGATAGGTGGTTCCCTTATGCTTTGATCTTTGGCCTAGGGAAAAGTGTCCAAAAGAATTTAATTTTTCTCCTAAAGTGACTATAATTTTATAAAGTTAAATCTAATTTAAAAGTGACTTTAAGTGATAAAGTTACTAAGTCTAATTTTAAAGTAACTTTTATAAAGTAAATAAAAAATTAGAAAGGAAAAGTGACTTTGGAAATAAATGACTAAGTGGGTCTTTATTAAAGTGGGGTGAATTGACAAATAGAAAGTGAGATTTAAATGAGCATTTAATCTCAGCCATTGATCTAAATCTATTTTAGCCATTGGATTTAGAGATCACCCAAAAGTCACTTGGAGTTATATTAAAGGAGGAAAATGAGGAAAAGGTCATTCATTCTTTCATGAACAGATTGGGAGAATGAGAGCAAGAGAGCAAGAGAGATTTCTAAGCAGGGAGGAGAAGGAGACAGCAGCTTGGCACACATTCCAAGGCAGCAGTTGAGCAGATTTGTACAGCTGATTCAGCACATAGTGAAAGGCAGATTTTTGCACAAAAATCGAGGAGCAGTTTGCTGATTTTTCTGCACACAAAACGGAGGTCGTACAACATTTATTGCTGTCTTGTTTGCTGTAATTTCCAGATTGCTGTGAGGCACGGGAAAGGAGATAAGTTGTAAATTTGCTTGCTGATTTTTTGCTGAATAATTCTTACTGTAAAAAGGCAATTTTCAGAAATAAAGAAGAGCTCTCAAACTGGTTTTCCCCAAGAGTTGTAGAGGGTTTTTCCAGGGTCAAGTTGACGAAAAATATCAGTGTTTTAATGTGTTTTAATGGCTGTTTTTGATTGCTGATTTTTAATTCTGCAATTTCCAGCATTCTGAAAAATTTCCAAAATTTGTGTTTTCAGCAATATTTATTTTTTTCAGTCTGTTAAATGTATGGTTATGGGAATGTGCATTTAACTACATGGGAGAAATAAGGAGAAACTGAAAACCGGGGTGGGAAAACAGAAATTTTTACATGGTATCAGAGCTTGAGTGCTGAAGGGCAGTTTGGGACAGCAAAAGGAAAAATTACAGTTGCTGATTTTTCACTCAGAAAATTCCAGCAAGCTGATTTTTTCATAAACAGCAGTTTTATCTTTACTACAGCAGTGCTATTTTTCAGTTTTAGGACAGCAGGATGTCATTGGGATTGAGAGTGGAGGATAGGCTGGATGGGCATATAAATTACAGCGTTTGGAAGGAGAGAATGCAGAGTATATTTGAGGAGGCAGAAGTCTGGGATATCATGGTGCATACCGCACAGAACCCTGTTGTTGTGCCCACTGATGTTACTCAGTTGGCTGAATATAAAAAGAAGAACAATAAGGGTAAGAGGCTGATTCTAGACGGAATCAAAGACCATTGCATTCCTCATGTGAGAGGAAAGAGCAATGCCCATGAGATGTGGACAGCATTGTCCAATCTCTACCAGAGTACCAATGAAAACCGGAAGATGGTCCTGAAGGAGAAGCTGAAGAACATTAAGATGGGGAATGATAGTGCCGCTGGATATCTCACAAAGATTACCAATGTGAGAGATGATTTGGCAGCGATTGGAGAGGCCATTCCATCCACTGAATTGGTGCGTATTGCAGTGAATGGCCTCCCCCGTTCATGGTTGAACTTTGCTGATGGGGTTTGTGCACGTGAGACCCTTCCCACATGGGAGAGGTTTTGGGATGATTGTATTCAGACAGAGATCAGGAAAGGACAGCTTGGGGCAGCCAAGCCAGTTGAGCAGGATGAGGACGTAGCACTGGTGGCAGGAGGCAAGAAAGGCAAAGGGAAGAAGCAGGCTTCCACAAGCAGTGGTGAGGGCAAAGGCAAAGGTAAAGGTAAAGGTAAACAGGGGAACACACAGAAGGACTATTCCAAGGTGAAGTGTTGGAATTGTCAAAAGATGGGACACTATGCAGTTGTGTGTCCGGAGAAGAAGAAGAAAAAGGGGAAGAACCAGGACGTGGCAGCTTCAGCAGAGATTGAGGACTTTGCAGGTCGTTTTGACCGGGAGTTTGCGTTCACTACATGTGAGTCCTCTAGTGCAGGATCACCTGCCACACAGGTTCAGAGGGAGCATGCTTTTCCCTCGATTAGCGGAGCATCTTCAGGTATCTGGTATGTGGACAGTGGGGCTTCACGTCATATGACAGGAGTCCGTGAGTACTTCTCAGAGCTTTCAGAGAGTGGCACTGATATTGAGGTAGTACTCGGTGATGACAGAGTTGTTAGAGCAGTCGGGGTGGGGACAGTGACATTTCAGAGGGAGTCCAAACCTCCCTTGAAGGTGTCAGAGGTTCTTTATGTGCCAGGGATGAGGAAGAACCTCATATCCGTCTCAGCTTTGGAGGACAGAGGATATGAGGTACTGTTCAGGGGAGGACAGGTGTTGATGTATCCCAGGGGCACTTCAGCTGATTCAGCTAGAGTGATAGGTGTACGCCATGCAAAGGTGTACAAGTTTGCATTCCAACCCCTTTTGGCATTGAGCAGTAGTACCGACAGCAGAGCTAGCAGTTCTGAGCTGTGTGAGATTTGGCACCGCAGGATGGGACATATGTATCATGGAGCCTTGAGGACATTGCGGGAGATCACTACAGGTGTGCCAGATTTCAGTACTGATCACTTTGATACTTGCAGAGGTTGTGTGATGGGCAAGTTTGCCAAATCCCCTTTTCCCAGCAGTGACAACAGAGCGACGGGGATACTTGATTTGATTCATTCCGATGTGAGCGGTCGGATGTCTCATGTTTCCTTGAGTGGATATGAGTACTATGTGTTATTCATTGATGATCACTCCAGGAGGACCTGGATTTATTTTTTGAAGACCAAGAGTGAGGTCTTCAAGCGGTTTCAGGAGTTCAGAGCTCTTGTGGAGACTCAGACAGGTCGAAAGATCAAGTCCTTGAGGTCGGACAATGGAGGAGAGTACACCCTTGGAGAGTTTGTTGACTATTGTGCGGAGGCAGGCATTAGGAGGGAGTTCACTGTTCCTTACAACCCCCAGCAGAACGGAGTTGCAGAGAGGAAGAACAGATCCATCATAGGGGCTGCCAAAGCCATGTTACATGATCAGGGGTTGCCATTGTTCTTGTGGGCAGAAGCCTGCAACACAGCTGTTTACTTGCAGAACAGGAGTCCGCATCGTGCCTTGGGGCACATGACTCCGGAGGAGGCTTTCTCTGGGAAGAAGCCTGATATTGGTCATCTTCATATCTTTGGATGCATAACATACTCCTATATACCCAAGGAGAAGAGGACCAAACTAGAGCCCACCGCAGAGAAGGGTATCTTTGTGGGCTACAGTGAGACCTCAAAGGCCTTTCGGATTTACATTCCTGCACAGAGGAGAGTTGTTGTCAGACGGGATGTGAAGTTCGAGGAGGACAGGGCCTTTAGGAGGTCACGGGAGTTAGAGTATCTGGATCAGCCAGACCCTCAGCAGCAGTTGAGTTAGTCGCAGGGATCCATTGGGCAGGGATCAGGAGGATCCGGAGGTACATCTATGAGGATGTCAGGTCCATCAGTGAGCAGTGGCTCGCCGAGCCAGAGGGGTGGTGCTCCGAGCAGCATGCAGAGCAGTTCACAGAGCAGTTCACTAGGGAGTCCACTGATGGACAGTTCACACGGTACCTCAGCTTCTACAGGTTCAGGTGCAGGCAGGAGGACAGCAGACAGACAGTCAGGAGTTCAGGCTACTGATGATGATGAGGAGGAGTTTCATTCTCCAGTGGGAGAAGTGCGCTCAGGGAAGAGGAAGCCCAAGTGGCTTCAGGACACCTTGAGAGATGCCACATCTGTTGCTGAGCCGAAGAAGTCGGTCAGAGAGAGTAGACCACCTGAGAGGTTTTGTAGCTATATGGCGATGGTTACCAGCATCCTTGACTCTGAGCCTTCTAGCTATGAGGAGGCAGCTAGCCAGCAGGTCTGGAGAGAGGCCATGCAGGAGGAGTATTCTTCTATCATGAAGAATGATGTTTGGGAGGTGGTGCCGAGGCCTGAGGGCAAATCCGTGGTTACTTCCAGATGGCTTTACAAGGTAAAGCATGCTGCAGATGGCAGCATTGAGAAATTCAAAGCGAGGTTTGTGGCTAGAGGGTTCTCCCAGGTAGAGGGAATTGATTATGAGGAGACCTTCGCTCCCGTGGCTCGATATACTTCGATCCGCTCTATTATATCAATAGCAGCAGAGATGGGTTGGAAGATCCACCAGATGGATGTGAAGACCGCATTTCTCAATGGCTTCATACAGGAGGAGGTGTACATTGAGCAACCACAGGGCTTTGAGGTGCATGGGAAGGAGTCTCATGTGTGCAGACTAAAGAAGGCCCTTTATGGCCTGAAGCAAGCTCCCAGAGCTTGGTACTCCAGGATACATACATACTTGCAGGGGATGGGTTTCACAAAGAGTGAGGCAGATTCGAACCTTTACTTTATTGTGATTGGTGAGGAGCCTCTCATTCTGGTGCTGTATGTGGATGACTTGATCATTACAGGGGCAGAGAGACTCATAGAGCACTGCAAGAGAGATCTTGCGGCGGAGTTTGAGATGAAGGACATCGGCCTGATGCATTACTTTTTGGGTTTGGAGGTGTGGCAGGAGGAGGGGCATTTCTTCCTGGGGCAGGGGAAGTATATTGTGGACATCCTTAGCAGATTCCACATGGAGGATTGTAGACCCATGTCGACACCGATGATCACCAACTGGAAGAAACTTCATGCTTCAGATTCCGAGTTGGTGGATCCCACATTGTACAGGCAGCTGATTGGTTCCTTGATGTATTTGGTCAACACTAGACCAGATATCTGTTTTGCAGTCAACACGATGAGTCAGTTTATGTGTGAGCCTAGGAAGGTTCACTGGGTGGCTGCAAAACACATTTTGCGGTATTTGCAGGGGACAGTGGATTATGGTCTGGACTACAAGCAAGGAGATGGAGTGAGATTGGTAGGATACGCTGATTCTGATTGGGCAAGTTGTGCTTCTGATAGGAAGAGCACTTCAGGGTGTTGTTTTGGGTTGGGTTCAGCAGTAGTGTCATGGTTCAGCCGGAAGCAACAGTCAGTAGCACTGAGTTCAGCGGAAGCAGAGTATATGGCAGCCAGTCTAGCTAGTTGTGAGGCCATCTGGCTTCGCAAGATGTTGTTTGGCTTATTTGGTCAGTCGTTGAGACCTTCAGTGATTTACTGTGATAATCAGAGTTGCATTAAACTCACGGAGAATCCAGTATTTCATGACAGGTCAAAGCATATCGGGATCAGATATCATTTCATCAGAGACTATGTTCAGAAGGGAGTTGTGAAACTTGAGTATATTTCCACTGATGAGCAGGTTGCAGATATTCTTACCAAAGCCTTACCACGGGGCAAGCATGTCTACTTCAGAGACAAGATGGGTGTGGTGAGGAACACCTTCCTCGGTAAGAGGGAGTGTTGAAATTTGGTACCGGAGGACAGGTGGTTCCCTTAGGCTTTGATCTTTGGCCTAGGGAAAAGTGTCCAAAAGAATTTAATTTTTCTCCTAAAGTGACTTTATAATTTTATAAAGTTAAATCTAATTTAAAAGTGACTTTAAGTGATAAAGTTACTAAGTCTAATTTTAAAGTAACTTTTATAAAGTAAATGAAAAATTAGAAAGGAAAAGTGACTTTGGAAATAAATGACTAAGTGGGTCTTTATTAAAGTGGGGTGAATTAAAAAATAGAAAGTGAGATTTAAATGAGCATTTAATCTCAGCCATTGATCTAAATCTATTTCAGCCATTGGATTTAGAGATCACCCAAAAGTCACTTGGATCACCAAAAAGTCACTTGGAGTTATATTAAAGGAGGAAAATGAGGAAAAGGTCATTCATTCTTTCATGAGCAGATTGGGAGAAGGAGAGCAAGAGAGATTTCTGAGCAGGGAGGAGAAGGAGACAGCAGCTTGGCACACATTCCAAGGCAGCAGTTGAGCAGATTTGTACAGCTGATTCAGCACATAGTGAAAGGCAGATTTTTGCACAAAAATCGAGGAGCAGTTTGCTGATTTTTCTGCACACAAAACGGAGGCCGTACAACATTTATTGCTGTCCTGTTTGTTGTAATTTCCAGATTGCTGTGAGGCACGGGAAATGAGATAAGTTGTAAATTTGCTTGCTGATTTTTTGCTGAATAATTCTCACTGTAAAAAGGCAATTTTCAGAAATAAAGAAGAGCTCTCAAACTGGTTTTCCCCAAGAGTTGTAGGGGGTTTTTCCAGGGTCAAGTTGACCAAAAATATCAGTGTTTTAATGTGTTTTAATGGCTGTTTTTGATTGCTAATTTTTAATTCTGCAATTTCCAGCATTCTGAAAAATTCCCAGAATTTGTGTTTTCAGCAATATTTATTTTTTTCAGTCTGTTAAATGTATGGTTATGGGAATGGGCATTTAACTACATGGGAGAAATAAGGAGAAACTGAAAACCGGGGTGGGAAAACAGAAATTTTTACAATGAGGAAGTTTGATGGCAAGGATCCCGCCACATGGATATTACAGATGGAGCAGTTCTTCGATCTCAATAATGTGCAAAACACACAAAAGGTACGTATGGCAACTTTATATTTGGAACCAAATCAGTTTGTATGGTATCAATGGCTTTGCTCTCGTAAAAAATTTATCACTTGGGCAATTTTTACGGAAGAATTGATAGCACATTATGAAGATACAAAAAGCAACACTTTTTTTAGCCAATTGATAAGTCTCAAACAAAAGGGTTCAATAATGGAGCACATTGAGGAGTTCCAAAAATTGAACATAAGGGTAAAAGATATTCCAGAGGAGCATAGGATTGATGTGTTCATAGGGTCTTTAAAGGATAATATCCAACATGATGTTCGCCTTTGGGAACCTGATTCATTAGAGAAGGCATTCAGGTTAGCAAGAAAAATGGAAAGCAAAATTATGGCAACCAGGAAGCATACCACTCACAACTATAAAGACGGAAGTGTTGTTGCCCCTAGTCTTCCACAACCTATAAGGTTGACACCACAACAATTGGAAGAAAAAAGAGCAAAAGGGCTTTGTTACAGTTGTGATAGCAAATACACTAAAGGTCATAAGTGTGCTGAGAAGAAATTATTCTACATAGATTGTGAAGAGGAAGAAGAAAAGGAGCAAGAAAGGTCAAAAGAAGAAGATATACTCCAGGAACAAAGCCTAGATGAAGAACAAATAAATCCGACCATATCTTGTAATGCATTGGCGGGAATTACCACTCCTCAAACCATCAAGATAGAAGGACAAATCAAGAAGAAAAAGGTAATAGTGTTGATTGATTCAGGAAGCACCCACAATTTTATTCATTGTAGGGTAGCAAAAGAATTGAATTGCTTCCTATATCCAGCACCAGAGTGTCAAGTGATGATTGCAAATGGAGGAACAATAAATTGCTCTGGAAAGTGCCATAATATCAAGCTATCCATGGGAGAATATGTATTGACTAGCCCAATGCTTTCCATTCCAATGGGAGGTGCTGATGTTGTACTAGGAGTCCAATGGCTACAATCCTTGGGTACAATAGCTTTTAATTTTCAAGAACTTTTCATCAAATTTTCTACGGAAGGAAAGGAAGTTGAATTAAGGGGTATTGCAGGGAAACCAGGAAAGATAATCAGCTCTAATGGTATGACAAAGCTTCTAAAAAAGGAGCAAAGAGGTGTAATTGCACAATTATGTTCGCTAGATGTTTCCACATTGGAATCATCTATTTCTCCAGATCTCCAAAAAGTCCTGGACAATCATTCCAAGGTATTTGAGACTCCCAAAGGTCTCCCACCTATGCGTGATCATGATCATGCTATTCATCTGATTCCAGGAAGTGTTCCTCCAAACATCAGGCCGTACAGATATCCCTATGTCCAAAAAAGTGAAATTGAACGTATGGTTGCAGAAATGCTAGAGGCTGGTATAATTCAACCGAGTCAAAGTTCTTTCTCTGCTCCAGTAGTATTGGTGCACAAGAAGGATGGATCATGGCGCATGTGTCCGGATTATAGGGAGCTCAACAAGCTCACTATTAAAGATAAGTTCCCCATTCCTGTCATTGATGAATTACTGGATGAATTGCATGGATCAATTTACTTCACCAAGTTGGATCTTCGTTCAGGATATCATCAAATCAGAATGAAGATTGAAGACATTCCGAAAACGGCATTTAGAACTCATGAGGGTCATTATGAATTTTTGGTCATGCCTTTTGGCCTTACCAATGCACCTTCAACATTTCAAGGTTTGATGAATTCAATTTTCAAACCATTCCTTAGAAAATTTGTGTTAGTATTTTTTGATGATATACTAATCTACAGCAAGTCTTGGAAGGATCATGTTGAACATGTTGACAAGGTGCTACAACTATTGGAGGAGAAACAATTATATGCAAAAAGATCCAAATGTTTCTTTGGAGTCCAGGAGGTGGAATATTTGGGTCATATTGTATCTCATGAAGGAGTTAAGGTAGACCCTAGCAAAATTAAAGCCATTAAGGAATGGAAAATCCCCACATCCATAAAGCATCTGCGAGGATTTCTTGGGTTGACAGGGTATTATCGCAAGTTTGTTAAGAATTATGGGAGAATAGCAGCACCTCTAACAACATTATTGAAGAAAGATGCATTTTCATGGACTCCGGAAGCAACAAAGGCCTTTGAACATCTTAAAGAGGCAATGTGCCAAGCACCGGTCTTAGCTACACCGGACTTCACAAAAACCTTTATTGTGGAATGTGATGCTTCAGGAAATGGAATTGGTGTTGTTCTAATGCAAGATGAAAGACCCATTGCTTTTGAAAGTCGTCCAATCAAGGGAAAGTTTTTAAGCAAAGCTATTTATGAGAAGGAAATGTTGGCAATACTCCATGCACTTAAGAAATGGCGACCCTACCTAATGGGAAGACACTTCAAGGTAAAAACGGATCATGATAGCCTTAAATACTTTTTAGAACAAAGATTATCCTCTGAAGAGCAACAAAAGTGGGTCACAAAGATGTTGGGTTATGACTTTGAAATCATCTACAAAAAAGGGAAGCAAAATGTGGTGGCAGATGCACTCTCAAGAAAGGATGAGGATGTGGAAGCATTGTTGTGCGCCATTTCTATTATCCAACCAGATTGGATAAACGAAGCAAGGGAGGAATGGAAGAATGACGAAGAAGTGTGGGCACTTATTCGAAAGCTACAACAAGATTCCAGTACATCTGATACATTTAGCTGGCAAAATGATTCGTTATGGTACAAAGATCGCTTATACCTCTGTAAGAATTCCCAGCTAAAACAAAAGATTCTTATGGAATTGCACACTTCTCCCTTAGGAGGGCACTCAGGATTTTTAAAAACTTACCACAGGGTTAAGAAGGAATTTTTTTGGGATGGCCTTAAATCAGATATTCAAAAGTTTGTGGCGGAATGTTTGGTTTGCCAACAAAATAAAGTTGAAACAATTAAGACACCAGGTCTATTACAACCTTTATCCATTCCAAGCCAACGTTGGGAGGAGGTTTCAATGGATTTTATCACAGGTTTACCCAAGTCTGAGGGAAAGAGTGTCATCATGGTGGTAGTTGACAGACTTACCAAGTATGCACACTTTTGTGCATTATCACATCCATTTAAAGCCAGTACAGTTTCTACTGCATTTATGGAAACAATTCAAAAGCTACATGGAAACCCAAAGATTATTGTAAGTGACAGAGATCCCATTTTCACTGGAAATTTTTGGACAGAATTATTTTCTTGTCTTGGTACTCAGTTAGCTCATAGCTCATCTTATCATCCTCAATCTGATGGGCAAACTGAGATAGTAAACAAATGTTTGGAAGGATATCTTCGTTGCTTTGTATCTGATAAACAGACACAATGGGTCAAATGGTTGCCTCTGGCTGAATGGTGGTATAACACTTCCTTCCATACAGCAACAAAAATGACCCCATTTATGGCACTTTATGGGTATCAACCACCATCCATCACATCATATTTAAGAGAAAATTCTAAGGTTCAGGCAGTGGAACATCACATCGAACATCAACAACAAGTCCTCCAACTCTTAAAGGATAACCTCGTGTTGGCACAAAAGAATGAAACAACAGGCATATCAACATCGCAGTGAAAGAAGTTTTGATGTAGGTGATTGGGTATTCCTACGGCTACAACCATATAAGCAAATGTCCCTAAAGCAAGCTAAGAAGGATAATAAATTATCACCAAAGTATTATGGTCCGTACAAGGTGTTGCAAAAGATTGGTACTATGGCATACAAATTGGAGCTTCCTGCAGCTTCTCGATTGCACCCAGTTTTCCATGTTTCATGTTTAAAGAAGGTTATAGGCGACAAGCTCCCAGTTCAAACAATATTGCCAGAACTTGACGAGGAAGGAAAAATTATATTGGAACCGGAAGCAGTCACAGAAACAAGAACTCGACAGCTACGAAATCGATCAATTTCAGAGTATCTTATCAAGTGGAAGAACTTATCCGCTGAAGATTCCACATGGGAGGATGAGAATTTTATGCAGAAGTATCCAGAACTACTCAAGCGTTGAGGACAACACTTTTTTGAAGGAGAGGGGCATGTTGGGTCCCTATAATACTAGTGATTACCCCATTACTATTGTAGTTATACCCCTTATTTATATTGTTGTGCCCCTATTACCCCCATGTTGTTATTTCCGTGCCCCATAGAATCCCTCTATTGTTATTTTTGTGGCTTTATATTATTATTGTTAGGTCGGCTGGATTATATTGTGACTCTTTAGACTCCTATATATAGAAAGGAGGTTTTGTCATTTGTATCATCCAAGAATTGTTCATTTATGTAATGTAAAGGAGGTTGCCCCCTCGAAGAGGCTGAATTCTAAGGCGTTGATCTATCTTTTCTATCTTTTCTTGAGCTGGTTTCATAACACATATAAACTCAAATATAATCATCAAACTTGACTTAGGATAATCCAATAATCATTCAACCTAATTAGCTAATCATTGGAGCCATTTGGGCATTGATAATTTGGCACCTTGTTGGTTTATTAAGCATTGAATCACTGATTTTTTGAGTTGTGTTAAGTCTGATATATGCCATTTTGAAATCTGATATGAACATAATAAATCTGATCTATAGTGTTTAAGCAGTATTATAATCAAGTAAACATCATTGGAAGTTAAATGCATTGAGTTTCTAGTTTATCTTGGGCATCTTGCATCATTTCTTGACTGCTGATATAAAATTACAAACCTCTGAATACAAGGTTGTAGTAGTAATAAAACATATATAAGTCTCTAAATTGGCTAATAGGCTCTTGTAACTCATAATCATTTGTGGTTGAAGTGATTTGGGCTAAGCTTTGGTCATTGGCATTTAGTTTCATTCTTGCATCTACACACACAAGTGCTCTAATTGAATTGATAAAGTTTTGGCTAATTGCACTAATTGATATTGTGGATAAATGCTCTGAATTTTCTTATTGCCATTATTGTCATTGGATAAGTGGATTTATTGTTCATGGTTAAATTAAGTATCTCTTGTGATAAGTCATCTAATTCCTTCTCTCACATATCTAATTGGAATATTGGCGATTTGTTATAATCTTGAAGAAGCATTGATCATTAAAGCAATTGTCTATTGGTTATATTGGCTACATCTTCTGGCACTGTTAAGTTTGAGCACTTTCTCTTGTGGTTGGTATTATCATTCATATATTGTTTAAGTACTCTATGTCATTATTGAAGATCATTGTAATCTAGTACTTGAGAACATTAAGTAATCTCACCTTAAGAGCACTCATCCATATCTTGCACTTGCATACTAGGATTAGTATCTTGCATTAATTAATCTACTTCCAAGCTTAAGCTTGATCGATAGAAATATAGGCCCACCTTTCTCATCTAGCTTGAGGAGCTCAGCACTTCTTTAGTGGTTAACATGATGACCTTGTAGCCGTCAGAGCTACAGTGTCTGCAGCGCCGCAGGCATTGGGTGGTTAGAACCCCGAGGGAGGTATCGTTAACCAACCCTCATCTTGCTTCCCCCCAGTTTCTCTCTCACAACCTACTCTAGAGACTAGCTTCAAAATAGTTAAGAGGAAGGATACACTTAGAATAGGCATATAACTTAAAATAAACCAAGATTTTGCATCTCACCTAGATTGTAGGATTTGCATCTCATTTAGGATAGTGAAGCATCCTTAAGCAACAATTGTTCATCTGGTGACTTGGTAAATAAGTTACTGAAGCAAGTAATTGACTCCATTTAAGGCACTGGTCTTTCAAGTCAAATCCAATCTAATCTTCAACTTGCTAAAATTAACCAAGTTGCTAGGCCATTCAGTTGTGTCTCCCAGATTTGTTGGTTGCCAACAAATCTCCCATCTTCACATTTCATAGGGACTACCCCCCATAGCTTGTTGTAGGGAGAAAGCTAGAACAGAGAAGGAGGGGGTCAGAGTGACATCCCCCCCCCCTTTTTGTCGCATTTAAAAGTACAATTCGGGCAACAAGACCCTTGTCTCATGTTCCTTGATGCCTATTTGTGTCTTTTGGAGGATGATGTCATGGTGGAGACCATTTCTCCCATATGTGTGGGCTATTTTTGGCATTTTGTTATCCTTTAGAGTTGTTTTAAGGTCAATTTGTGGCCTTTGACCTAGTTGAATACTCAAATAAACTTTTTTAGGGGATTTGCTTATAAAATTAATGAAATAAGTCTTGGTTGCCCTCATATAAATAGGGGAAGCCTTGTCAATTGGGGCTTTTGTGAGGAGAGTTGTTTAGAGATTCTTCTTTCGGATCCATCACATTAGAATTTATTACTGTGACAGGAATAAATCCTAATGTGATGGATCCAGAAGAGGGAAGCCATATTAATTTTGGATAATCACTCATTCATCACACTTCCTTCTCTTTGGAAGTGCACACTAGCTCTTTGTCTCTTCTACTAGGACACAATGTGATTCCTATGGTGCGAATTGCTTTTGGAGGTGGATCTTTTGTTTGAAGTTTGTTTATTGGAATTGATTGAAGATATTTTTGTGTAAATTTTGTAAGTTTGTTGGATATCTTCTATATTTTGTTAGGGTTTCTACATGTGCCATGGTTAAAATTGCTAAATTTATCTAAAAATCTTGATCCTCTATGCCATGCAAAATTGTTTTCCTTGAATTCTTTAAGAGAACTCCGATTTGTGCATCTTTTAAATTTAAACTTTCCCTAATAGGGAAACCGCCATGGTCTAGGTGGTGGTACTGGTGATCAAACCTTCTATTTTTACTAATTTCTCTCTCTTCTCTCTTAAATTCAAGATATCTAGAGTTAGCATTAGGGTTTCTTGAAATATTGCTAAAAGAGTAATTATATTTTATGTCTTTTTCCCTTTTAATAGAATTGCATTAAGTAATTGATAAAAAGCAAAATCTAAATTGCATTGTAAAACACTATTTCTAAATTCTAGGGTTGACATCATCGTTATATTGTTTTGTTTTATGCATGTTTCAACCATAAAAGCTCCATTGCAAACCCTAAACTCTACATGTCTAATTGATAGTCTCAATCCTTTGTTGATTAATCATTGTAATATTATTTCCTCCAGCTGTTATATGACAATGCATGCCCTATCATTGAAAATCTATCAAACCCTAACTTATTACTACCCTCTAATTAGCTTAAGTGGTCTAGAGACATAGTACTTGTACTTTGGAAAAGATTATCTTAGCCCTCAAGGCTCCACCAATACCCTATCCCAGTCATTAGACCTCATCCATCACCTTGAACCCTTCTTATTGAATATCCTTTAGGTGAACTATATATGGAAGCCTCTCTTGTGGTATAAATACTAGAAAATAGTTGGAGAAAGGTTGTTGAGGTGACAGTGGTAACCAAGCTCTTGTTGCCGCGAGGTTTGGACCTGCCTAGTGAGGCTTTTGTTAATTTTTGGTTAACATGTTCTTTACTTAGGATAGTTACTTCAACATTCCAAATAGCCCATTTATCAATCCATTTCATTTCCATTATTAATCACATAGATCATCATCACATTGACAGTAACTGAAGAAAGAACATAAACGATAAATGTAGAAGATAAGCCAAGACAAGAGAACACAAGAACATGGCTCAAGCCAGGGAAAAACCCCAAGATGGGGAAAACACTTGATCTTTTCTTCTTATTATTAATATCAAATGCTTCGCAGAGAGAAAGTACAATAATTCATGGTCAAAATTGACTTGCCAATTTGAAGATCCAATATCATTGCCCTTAGATAAATAACTGGCCCAAAAATGCAATTCTGGAGAAGACAAATTGTGCCCTCTTAGGATCGTGTCATATTGCTATAGAAGCTTTTGCTTTTTGGTGTTCTGGTTAGGGTTTTTTGGCAAGTTGCTACAACCTTCTTCCACTGCTCCTCGACCCCTTTCGTTACTGTGGCCTCCCTCCAAGTTAATTTGCCCACATTCCTGTATTATCCTAGGTTATTTCCAACCCTCTAATATGCCTCACAACCTCCTAGCTTCAAGGGGATTACGCCTACGGTCCTTCCTGTAGCCACAAACAATCACACAACCCCTTGATCTAAGGAAAATAAGGCTTGCGGTCCACCTTGAAGTGCTCCTAAAGGATGTGGTCAGCTTCTAGGAGAAAGACTCCACCTCAAACAATCCCAAAACATCACCAAAACTACCCTCAACAGATGCGGCCTCTTCGCTGCTCTAACTTGGACTTGATCAGAGACAGAAACAAGTCAAAACGCAGTCCCAAACATACTCGAACTCCTCCTGTTGAGCTCGGTTGCTTCAAATGCATTACCCATGAGAAGTATTCATCTTTTGGATGTGACAAATGAAGTTGGAGGACACTTCTTTTTATAGGAGATGGAGAGGGGTTCAACTTGATTAATTAACTCCAAGACGACCTTGATAATTTGCAAATGTGTGGGATTTATTTCAAAAACATATTTCTCCTTGTCCAAATTTAGTGATCTTTAGGTCGATTTTGGTCCTCTCGAAAAGAGGAATTCAATGCAATAATTATCTTCATCAAATCAGCTATCCAAAGTGGAATTTGGCCTTAGTTACCAATTTTAACACTCGCTATCGACTAGGGAGAATTCCACCTGCCAATATTTGACCATCGATCATCTCCTATCATTATGTACCATCTTTGCATCTCGTCTCAACTTTGTTGAGCACTAACATAGATAATGAAGAAGAATTGATTGAGAGTGAGTCACAAGACCTTGCCACTCTCCATTGACAAGAGTCAATCCACATAACCATAGGTAGAACCCCAATCGAACTTGATCGCAGATCAAGTTGTTGAACACCATGCATCCTAGACATAGGGAGGACGGCAGTACACGATGCGTCCATTGGTAGTGTTGTGGTCCCTATCCACTTTTCCCAACTCATTGGCCAAATGAGAGGTACTTCCCATGAGTCCCAGACTACATGGGTAGCATGAATGTTGGGGTATCCGCAGGAGAAGGTGAACCACTCATCCTATGCATATCTCATCAATAGTAGGGGAAGGTGAACCACTCACACTACACACGTCACAACCATCCTAGGGAACCATCCTAGGGAAAGGATAAACCACATCCTATGCGCATGAAAATCACCAATAGTAGGGAAAGGATGAACCACGTTCTACATGCATGCTAACCAATAATCGTAGGAAAGATCCTACAAGTGGGGAAAGGATGAACCATGTCCCACCGACATGTCAACCACCAAACGTAGGGAATGACCATCCTACATGTGGGGAAAGGATGAACCACGTCCCAATGACATGTCCACATAATAACTGACAGATGCCTATATGCATCTCTTATTGGGGTAAACACGTATAAGGAAAGGATGAATCACATCCTGTACATAGCAATCACATCCTATGGTCGCACATAGCTCCAAAAAGTATCCCTAGGCTCCCAAGAGCTCCTAGAGCTCAATGTTCAACCGGGGCCCTCATATTAGGGTCTATCCACGACTTTGAACGACTTGACCTTACCAGGAGTCCATACAGAGATGACAATAATTTGCACATCCAACCAGAAATGAATAGTCTCCTTTGTACCATATCCAGAGGAACATGGATTTTCTGAAAAATAGCAATATACATGGTGGTTACCTGCACGTCCTCAAATGGCTCACTGAAGAGCTTCTTCAACCAACTGTCTTTATAATAATACATACTTGTTCCTATATACATTCAGCCTCAATAGTGCTTCTAGAGCAACCAAATTGATGCAGCAAAACTGCATCCTGAAATCAATACGTGCGTGGACATGTGGGTTATGGGCCCACGTATACATTGGAAGCATTTCAATCAGTGGACTTCACAACAAAATAAAAACTGCAACTGCAATATAACTTTACCGACCGAAACCCTTATCGCAATATAACTAGCTCGGCCAATCTCCACCGTTGATCAATCCTGCTCGATTCAACGACTATTGTGAAAATTTTATCCCTGCAGCAACTAATTTACTTTTCCTACTTATTTCATCATAAGTTATTCATAAAATTACTTCAACAAACATTAAAATAAATATTGTTGCAGATATCACACCATAATACAGAAACAAACATATGCACACATTGACAGTTATTTTGGACTACTGTCCTCGGAAAAATCCCATGTGGGAAAACCGGTGCAGCAAGGGAGGATTTTATTATTCAGCAATTTTCTTGTACAACAGGGTGCCAAAGTAGCTTACCCACAGATAGACAAACTTCTAGCACTTTTCTAAACCCAGCGTAGGCCCTTCTGACCTCTGCTATAGCCTGAAACCCTCTGCGTCAACCTACTGAAGCTCTGCGCAACCTCTCTGGGCTTCTGCGTCACTCCTGCAACCTCTGTGTGGATGACGCAGGCCCTTTTGGCTCTGCGTAGTCTCTCTGCCTCTACATGGTCTCTCTGCCTCTGCGTGGCTTCCTCTGGCTCTGCGTCTGCCTCTTCTGCGCTGGTCTCCCATCTCTCTATTCCGTACTTGCTACCCCCTGACTGCTCTCCAGACCACTGGTTCAATTTCTCAGCAAACCCCGCTCCAGAAATTGAACTAACTAGTCTCCCTCAGTGTGTTCTCCAAGTGCCCCTCAAGCCTCCTATTATACTTTTTCTATTGACATCTCAACGGCCGAGATTAAGTCCCTAATCAACGGCTAAGATTAGATCCGGCTTGATCCTTGTCTTTTAGACCATTCTAATACAGATTCATATTAATACACATTAATATTTTATTTTCCCTAAGTCTAACTCCATTAAAAATATTAATTATTTTAATATCTCATGATCTATTTAGAATGTGCCCAAACCTTTTCTGGGTATTGGAGATCTTATGTGCCCCAACCTCTCCACCAAATTTCGTGGCTAAAGCACATCCGATGCTACCCCAAATCAACACTCCCTCTTAGCGAGGACTGTGCTCTAGCAATACTCCTCACTGAGTATTGCTCTGATCATCCGGCATCGGTACCTGTGCTGATGTTAGGGCTTCCTGCCCAACATCCTCTACACTGTTGCCTCCTGTACTGCTGCCCATGACTCTATTACTGCCACTACTGCATCTGTACAACAACTCCCTCTACATCCGTGCTGCCGCTGGTCCTTTCTCCCAACACTGCATCCGCACTGCAACTCCCTCTGCATCTGTGCTGTTGTTGGTCCTTTCTCCCAACACTGCATCTACACTGCAACTCCCTCTTCCTTCGTGTTGTTAACACACTGCTTTTGAAAGGAGTTCTTTACCATCCCCATCTTCTCCCTGAAGTAGTCAAATTTTGACTTTCTAAGGGCCTTGGTGAGGTTATCTACCACTTGTTCCCCTGTAGGAGTGTAGCTCAACTGTACAGCTCGTCGTTGGACACAATCTCTGACAAAGTGACACCGGATATCAATATGCTTCGACCTATCATGAAATACTGGATTCTCAGAGAGTTTGATGCAACTTTGATTATCACACATGATCCTGGTCGCCTCCATATTTCTTCTGAATAGGTTTACCAATAGTTTTCTAAGCCATATGGCCCCACACGAAGTTATGCTTGCTACCATATATTCTGCCTCAAACGAGCTCAGAGCCACGAACTTCTGTTTCCTACTGCACCAGGAGGTTATTCCTGATCCAATGTTGAAACAGTACCCAGAGGTACTTTTCCGATCCACTGAACTTCTTGCCCAATCTGCATCAGTAAATCCACTCAACTTGATATCCTTCCCCTTGTTGTACAAGAGCCCATAATCAACTGTTCCCTGTAAATACCTGAGAACATGCTTGGTTGCTACCCAGTGAGCCCTCTTTGGTTCCACCATGAACTGACTGAGGGTGTTGACAGCGTAGCAAATATCTAGCCTGGTATTGACTAGATACATCAGGGACCCTATGAGCTATCGATATAGGGTGGGATCGACATCCTTGTCTTTTGATACATCAATCTTTTTCCAGTTGGTGATAATTGGCGTAGTCATAGGTCTACAGTGTCCCATCACGAACCTTTTTAGGATTTCTGTAGCATACCTTCCTTGCCCAAGGAAGATTTCTACTTTCTGCTGCGAAACTTCCAACCTTAGGAAATAGTGCATTCGTCCCAGATCCTTCATATCAAAATCTGTGGCTAGATTCTTCTTGCAGTCTTCAATGAGTCTGGATGATCCTATCAGGAAGAGATCATCCACATATAATACTAAGTTAAGTGGCTCGCTCTTTATGACCAGATAGTAGAGATTCGGATCCACGTCACTCTTGACAAACCCCATCTTCTGCAAGTAGCCATCTATTCGACCATACCATGCTCTTGGTGCCTGCTTCAGCCCATACAAGGATTTTTTCAGTCTGCATACATGAGACTTCTTCTCATGAGTTTCAAAGCTCTCTGGTTGTTCAATGTATACTTCTTCTATTACCCCGTTCAAAAATGTCGTCTTGACATCCATCTGATGGATCTCCCATCCCATCTGGGCTGCAAGAGATATCACGGTCCTAATAGATGTATACCTTGTTACTAGGGCGAAGGATTCCTCATAGTCAATCCCTTCCTTTTGAGCATACCCCTTAGCCACAAACCTAGCCTTGTATTTTTCAATACTGTCGTCCGCAGCATATTTGATCTTGTAGATCCATCTTGAACCTACCACAGATCTGTCTTGAGGTCTTAACACCACCTCCCAGACATCATTTACCATTATGGAGTTATACTCCTCCACCATCACATCTAGCCAGACCTGATGCTAAGCTGCCTCCTTGAAGCTAGCAGGCTCTCCATCTTGAGCTACTAACGTCTAATACCTTTCTGGCTGTTTTCGCTCCCTTTTACTATTCCTTGGCTCTCTGATGAAGTTCTCTGCATCACGCAGAATCTGACGAAGTTCCCTGTTGGTTCTTCCTCTTGCCAAAATGTGCTTTTGTTCGCTCCTCTTCCTCATCCTGAGAATCTTCTTGATCTGAGGAAGGATTCTTCACTTCCATTGGTTGAAGAGGCATGACCAACGGATCCTCTTTCGACTGCTCCTTGGAAGGCATTTTGCGAGATCTTCTGAAAGCTCCGTCCTCCATGAACTTTACATCTCGTCATACTACTACCTTCCTGCTCCTTGGAAGATAGATCCTGTATGCCTTGGCGTTCTCGCTTTATCCTACCAGATACCCCTTTTCTGCAGTGTGATCCAGCTTCTTCCTCTTTTCTTCGGGTATGCAACAATATGCCAAACTCCCAAATATCCTGAAATGACGGACTTCAGGTATCTTCCCAGTGAAGACTTTCTCTGGAGTAATCTTGCCCAATGCCCGATGAGAAGTCCTGTTCTAAATGTAGACAGTTGTGTTGCATGCCTCTGCCCACAGGAATTTTGGCACATCCTGATCATACAACACGGCCCTAGCTGCTTCTACAATAGTCCTGTTTTTCCTTTCTGCCACCCCATTCTGCTCCGGATTGTAGGGAGTTGTCCACTCTCTTCTGATGCCCTCCTTAGCGCAATAATCAGTGAAGTCCTTATTGACATATTCTCCACCATTATCTGAGCACAAGACTTTTGTTTTCTTACTTGTCAGATTCTCCACTAGAGCCTTGAACTCCTTGAATCGACAGAAAACCTCATCCTTGGTTTTCAGAAAATAGATCCAAGTTTTCCTCGAGTGGTCATTAATGAAGGTAAGGAAATACTCGGCACCGCTGAGAGATTTGACGGACAAGTCCGCAGATATCTGTGTGTATCCATCCTAGTACACTCTTGGCCCTGCGGTTTCTCCTAGGAAATGTTGCCTTGACATACTTTCCTAGAGCACATCCCCTGCACACATCATCTCATTCCGTACTCAGGTCTGGAACTCCTGTTACAGTGATCCTGGGAATTCTTAGAGCTCCATGGTGCAAGTGATCCATCCTTCTGTGCCATAGTTCGTTCAAGTCTTTGTCCCCATGACTACCTATTAGTGCCATTAGAGATTCTAGTTGTAATTTGTACAACCGATTACTTTTGATCTCGATCTACACTTTCTTTTTCTAGCTCGGGTGTTTGACGTATACCTTTTCCTTGATGAAGTAGACATCATAGGCCTTGTCTTGTAGTTGTGACAGGGAAAGTAAGTTCATCCTCAATCCTGGCACATGCGGCACATTTGTGGCACGGAACCGTTCTGTTGATTCTGTCTGAAAAACTATGGTACCCTTTCCTACTGGAGTACACTTTGCCTTGTTCCCCATGGTTATCTGAAATTTCATCTTCTCTTCTCAGTATTTTGAGAAACACTCCCTGATTCCTGTCATATGCCACGAGGCTCCACTGTCTATATACCATACTTCTGATGATGCAGCACTAGTCATGCACGCCACTTCTTCTTCCAACTTGGAAGCCAACATAGAGAAATCAAAATCTCTTTCTCTTGTGCAATATTCTGAAAATCTGCGTGAGTCCCCTGAGGTGGATGCCTCTGCATCATGGTCTCAACCCATAACTAATTTTCCCTTTCTATCTCTGATTACTTGCTCTGATACCATGTGAAAATTCTATCACTGCAGCAACTGATTTACTTTTCCTACTTATTTCATCATAAGTTATTCATGAAATTACTTCAACAAACATTAAAATAAATATTGTTGCAGATATCACACCGTAATACAGAAACAAACATATGCACACATTGACATAGTTATTTTGGACTAATGTCCCCGGAAAAACCCAATGTGGGAAAATTGGTGCAGCAAGGGAGGATTTTATTATTCAGCAATTTTCTTGTACAATAGGGTGCCAAACTGGTTTACCCACAGATAGACAAACTTCCAACACTTTTCTAAACCCAGCATAGGCCCTTCTGACCTTTGCTACAGCCTAAAACCCTTTGTGTCAGCCTACTAAAGCTCTGCGCAGCCTCTTTAGGCTTCTGCGTCACTCCTGCAACCTCTGCGTGGATGACGCAAGCCCTTCTGGCTCTACGCAGTCTCTCTGCCACTGCATGGCTTCCTCTGGCTCTGCATCTGCCTCTTTTGCGCTGGTCTCCCATCTCTTTGTTCTGTACTTGCAGCCTCCTGACTGCTCTCCAGACCACTGGTTCAATTTCTTAGCAAACCCCGCTCCAGAAATTGAACTGACTAGTCTCCCTCAGTGTGTGCTCCAAGTGGCCCTCAAGCCTCTTCTTATACTTTTTCTGTTGACATCTCAACGGTCGAGATTAAGTCCCTAATCAACAGCTAAGATTAGATCTGGCTTGATCCATGTCTTTTGGACCATTCTAACGCAGATTCATATTAATCCACATTAATATTTTATTTTCCCTAAGTTTAGACTTAGGGACTCCATTAAAAATATTAATTATTTTAATATCTCCTAATCTGTTTAGAATTTACCCAAACCCCTTCTGGGTATTGGAGATTTTATGTGCCCCAACCTCTCCACCAAATTTCGTGGCTAGAGCACATCCGATGCTACCCCAAATCAATAGCTATCGCGTCGTCCACTCGCCAACTAGCCCGGACAATCTCCACCGTCGATGTGACCCGTCCAATCAAACGGCTATCGCGCAATTTCGCGAAGATTCTTGCACGACCGATATCAAGTCGAGAGCGCGCGAGAAAAGTAGTTTTCTAGTGCTACGTGTCACCTGCTAAGGTTAATCACGTGAATTCTAGAAATATTGTTTACCACTTTGAGACCATGCGATATACTACTTATTGTCTTTGTAGACCGCTCCATCCTTCCGCTAACACGTGGTTTTAATCTCCGCCATTCCTCTTTCGTCGATATTATCCGTCGATCTTGCCAATCCGACGAATCTCTTGTACGCTTATTGGTGGAATTTTTATTACAACACAAATTTATCTCTGCCATACTTTGTCTAAGGCGAAGTTCATAGGAACTTCGTCCTTTACACTCACACACACAATTTATCAATTTACAGTAAAGAATGTATATGTAAACAATACAAAGACACACGAAATCCAAATTTCACCTAGATGTATAATAACACACATATTTCAACATAATTCGATTACACGCTAAGGCCTCACGGCCCGCGTCACAAATTGCCTTGCGGCTCCATTGCATACTCTATCTATCCCTTTCACAAAACACAGACTCTCTTATATAGGAAATTACAAAGGGAGGAATCGTTTAATATTCATGAGTTTCTCCCACAACCGCTCAATCAAACCCCTAAATCTCTCTATTTACGTGCATGGCAGATAATTACATTTAATCAAGCCTTCTAAAGACTTATCAATTCCATCAATTTAGCTTTGTTTAAACAGAATTTGCCCTGGTTTACAATGATTGTCCACGTTTCCCCTTTCACAGCTTTGAATTTAAATTTTGATTAAGGGTGTTCCAATGCTCCTGCATCAGACTCTCGAGGTACAAAACTTTTCTATGACCTCCTGGTCATATGCCTTGATGTAGGAAGTTGACGAAAATGAGGTGGTAGTCTAGAATTCGACTACTGGTTAATCGCGCAAACTTGGAACAATACCATTTACCTCTTCTTAAGCGCACGAGATATTGTTTACCACTTGGGAATACTGCCCACGTGCTTAATACATAACTTTAAGAAACACGGTTTAATAGAGGTTTAGCTTAATCTCATAATAAAGCCTTAACGCTAATTGACAACGATTAACAATAAAACACATAAATGGAAATTAATACCCGATTAGGGTCCAGAATGCTGATACACAGCTACAAATGAATTTCTGCACCAGAATAGTGCATCCACACCACACTTCAATCAATTATTCAACAAAATGGAAATTATAGAGTCTTGGCCCTCTCGGCTCGATTACAACAGTTTGTCTGACCTCTGTTTCAATCTCAAACCCTATCTCTCACTCAAAATCTCGCTTACTCACTCTATTCTCGATCATCTAATCTCTCTATCATTACATTCTTTCCTCTTTTATGAATCAAATCCTATCCTAACTGCATTGACAACTCAATCTCTATTTTTATCAACTCAACCATTAAATCCCTATTCTCAAGCTCTGATACACACCTATACTAACAACTTATCTCCTATTCTAAAAATAATACAATATTCTAATTATTACAATAATTGAAATAAAGATCAATTCGAGAGATCCAACCCTCTCTACTAGAACTGATTTTGACCACTCAGGTCAATGAAATTCATCTCCTATTAGCCACAACATGTGAACATACAATCACATTGTTGGCTAAGTCCGGATGCTCTTGCATCAGACTCCCGGGGAAGAAAATAATTCTTCATCAAACTTTTAGGATTTACTCCATACTTCTGTAATTTTGTTGTTGTTATCCAACTAGCATCCTCCACTAGCTGTCCCTTCCATTTGACTAGATACTGAAAATAAACCTGTCCTCTGGTTCTTTTGGATACTCTTTTCTCCAAAACAGCTTCCACCTCTTTCTTGACTATCTTTGGCATTTGTTCTTCCCAATTTAAAGTTTGAACTTCATCTCCTGTAGGTTCCTTCTGTAGCTCCGACTCTGTCTCCTTGTATGGATACAAATCTGCAACATTGAAGATAGGTGATATTCCAATTCCTTCTGGCAATTCAATTTCATAAGCATTAGTTGAAAACTTCCTCACAATTCTGCATGGTCCTATCTTTTTCATCTTTAGTTTATTGTAAGTCCCAACAGGAAATCTTTCTTTTCTCAAGTATACCATCACTAGATCTCCCACTTGGAATTCTTTTTCTCTCCTCCTCATATCAGCTCTCTGTTTGTATTTGCCACTCCCTGTAATCTGTCTTTGACATCTTCTTGTAGTCTCTGTATCTGCTCTGCAAACTCTTTAGCTTTTGCACTTCTTGTCTCCTGTTTACCCAAATTTTTGAGTTCATACACACCTCTTGGATTCATTCCAAAAACAATTTGAAATGGACTCATCCCAGTACTTCGGTTTGGAGTGTCATTATAAGCAAACTCAGCTTGAGCAAGTGCTAAATCCCACTGCTTAGGATTGTCATACACTAAACTTTTCAATATGTTTCCCAAGCTTCTGTTTACCACTTCGGTCTATCCATCTGTTTGAGGGTGATATGCTGAACTGAAACTAAGGTTGGCACCTAGTTTCTTCCAAAGAGTTCTCCAAAAATGCCCAACAAACTTTGTATCCCTATCAGACACAATACTTACAGGCAATCCATGTAACCTTACAACCTCTGAAAAAAACAAATTAGCAATATGTGTTGCATCACTAGTCTTTTTACATGCAATGAAATGTACCATTTTGGAAAATCTATCTACCACAACATAAATAGAATCATTCCCTCTTTGAGTTCTAGGTAACCCCAAATCAAAGTCCATACTAATTGCATCCCAGTCTGGTATTGGAAATGGCTAGTACAATCTTGTATTTTGGCTTTTCCCTTTAGCATGTTGACAAATTCTGCACTTCTCAACAAATTTCTTAACATCAGTTTGCATCTTTGGCCAATAGTAAAAAGCATTTACCTGAGCAAAGGTTTTGTCTTGTCCAAAGTGACCAGATAATCCTCCACTATGTTTCTCCTTGATTATGTTTTCCCTCATAGAACATTTGGTGATGCCAGCAGAATGACATACCTTCATAAATCCCATGTGGACCTATGAGCTATTGAATCCAACCTTCAGTCTAATTGTTCCTTTATCTATCAATATCATTGTCTTCAACAATTCTTTATGCAATCCTCAATCATTCTCAGTTTTCACAAAATTCTTCAAATCATTTAAATGACTTCAATGCCATAGCAAACCACTCTTCTATTTAACTTTAACTTCTAAACCTTTCATTTCAATTTACCTTTTAAATTAAACCAATCATTCAATCGACTTACATGGAAATTTCATTTTCCTGAAAGGAAAACATCTTCTCCTTTGAAATTTCAATCCCTTGTTGCTCTTTAGACGTTCAAAACACATCTTTGCAAAACCATCAAAATAAACATTCTTACCAGACCTTCATCAGAGATTCACTGCTTCCCCCATTCTGATATCAGTGTCCTTTGTAGTCTGATCGCCATTTGTGTCAAATTCACTTCAGTGAAATTATACTTATGCTGGAATTAAAATTCAGTCTCTCAACCAATCTCTACAGAGCGTTGAACTAGCTCTGATACCAAAATGATGCCAACAGAATGACATCCCTTCATAAATCCCATGTGGACCTATGAGATAAGGCCACATTTGCATTGGAAGTGTTGTTATAAGCATAATTCACATAAAAACCCAAACCATACAAAAACTCGGAATACATAGGAAATACACGGGAAACCCGCTCCGAACACACTAGTCGAACTTCAAATGGAATTAAACCTGCGTTGATAACTTATCAGATCCGCTCAACCATTAACTCGCGCGCACATTCTCATGCAATCACCATCCGATCCAGCATCCAACGAATGGTTTGGATGGTCGGACTTCAACGACGATTAAACCTTATTATATAGAACCCATCGGGTCCGAAATCTGAATTAACCTCCTTGCTTGTTCGCACCCGATATCTGTCCGATCATCCATTCAACGGACGGTCCGATCACCTCCAGATTTCAACTCAAATAAATCTCGGCTCATAACCTCATCGGGTCCGTTTTCTGGAAACTGCTTACGGCTTTTGAGGCCGCTTGATAATTCACTTACCACCTTTGGGAAATCGCTCTCCTGGTTAATACGTGCACATCTTCTTTAAACCCATCAATGAAACATTCTGATGCGAATTAATCTTCGTTGTTGATCAAGTATATGATCCAACGGTCCACGTTATATCGCAATGTCGCAATCGGAGTTGGCAAGTGGTTAGGGTCTGATCCATCCACACAGACTTCCGCCGATGCAATATATTGGCGATCGCTCATCGCATAGGCTTAAGGCCTGAAGTCTGCCATACACATGAATTTCGTCGATGCGATAAAGTGGCTCTGCTCGGCCCGATTAGATCTGGTCCGTTGATCTTAGAGATCCAACAGCCACTGTGCCTTCCCTTTATCCTTTCATCTACCTCTTTACTTTGGGTTTTTTTGTTGTTTCTTCAATGGTTCCTCTGTTTACTCTTGGATCAACGACTGGTTTTAAAAGCGGCTCAAACATTGTTCTTTACACTAAGGACCCCAATTATACTTTGAACACTACGATTTATAACTTCAGGGCGTAAAAACAGAGAAGAATGCTTAATTTGTTCCGCAGGCAAATGTACAGAGAAAAGCAAAGGATTTCAATACAAACGGCCCATTAACACACACACTGAATCATTTATTCAATATAGTAATATTTACAGAGTCTCGCCCTCTGGCTTGACTACAGCAATAAAAGGACCCTGTTCTATCTTGAATCCTTGCTTTCTCTTACTCGACTCTAACTTAGCTAACCTCTCTATCCTCTCTCTCGCTAGCTTCTGAATTATGAAAATAAATCATATTTTATACAAGAATGGATTCATGAACCAATTTTGGTTCAGATCTAGAAATCTCTCACTCTCTCCTAAAGAATCTCTTCAACTCCACTCTTTTCTAAAACAAATCCTAAATTAAGCTTTCAAATCCCTCATATCCTATTCAAAACCAAATAAATCTAATTGCTTGGCCTGATCTCCAAATAGGGAGGATCACTCAACCATTATACCCTTTTTCTCATATTCGACAATAAATAAACACTCTCACACATTTAAATAAATAAAATTAACTAATCTCTCATCTTCCAACTCCTTGTTAGTCACAACATGTGATCATTCCATCACATTTTTGACTAGATCTAAATGCTCTTGCATCATTTGGGAATGCACAATTTGTTACCTTTAAACAATATTCTTGGTGAAGATAATCTAACCATTGACTTCTGTTACGAACTATTGGATTTTGTACAACTGCATAAATATCTTTGAATTCTGCATCATCTTTATACATATCGACCATTTCTTCAAATCCTACAACACCAACTCTTAATTCTTGTACGATGAAATTTACCTGCTCAAAGCATCAACAACTTTGTTCAACTTACTACTTGTGTGTTTTATCACAAAAGTAAAACTCTGTAAAAACTCTACCCACTTGGCATGTTTCTGGTTCAATTTTCGCTGGTTGTTTATGAACTGTAATGCATGATTGTCAGAATATAATACAAACTCCTTTGGTAGCAAATAATGTCTCCATTTTTTTAAAGCTTGCACAATAGCATAAAATTCTTTATCATAAGAAGAATACTTCTTCTTAGCTTCATTTAGTTTCTCACTAAAGTAGGCTATTGGTCTTTGTTCCTGACTCAAAACTGCTCCAATTGCAACTCCACTAGCATCAGTTTCAACTTGGAAAACTTTCCCAAAATCAGGTAAAGCTAAAACTGGTTTCTCTGTAATTTTCTTCTTCAGCAACTTAAAATTTTGGTTTGTTGCTTCTGTCCACTTGAATGGCTGATTAGTCTCTTTGATTGTTTCAATAATTGGTGCACAAATCTGACCAAAACTTCTGATAAATTTTATATAAAAACTTGCAGGACCATGAAAGCTTCTTACCTCAAATATGTTTCTTGGAGTAGGCCAGTTCCAAATTTCTTGGAATTTCTCTGGATCCATTTTCAAACCTTCTTTAGAAAATACAAATCCCAAATAGATTAATACTTCTTTCATGAAGCTACATTTCTTCAGATTTATCAGCAGTCTCTTTCTGCAAAGTTCTTAAAACCAACTTAGGATGCTCCAAATGTTCTTCTTTGCTTCTACTGAAAACTAGAATATCATCAAAATAAACAATGACAAACTTGCTCGCATATTCCTTCAAAAATTCATTCATTAATCTCATGAATGTGCTAGGTGCATTAGTGAGTCCAAAAGGCATCACTAACCATTCATACAACCCACTATTTGTTTTAAATGCAGTCTTCCATTCATCTCCTTCTCTAATCCTTATTTGATGATATCCACTCTTCAGATCTATTTTAGAAAAATACTTTGACCCACTTAAACAATCCATCAAATCATCCATGCGTGGTAAAGGAAATCTATACCTGATAGTAATCTTGTTTATGGCTCTGGAATCTATACACATACACCATTCACCACCTTTCTTTGGACTGAGTACTATTGGTACAACACATGGACTAAGACTCTCTCTGATTAATCCCTTATCCATCAGTTCTTGTACTTGTCTTCCAACTTCTGCATTTTCTTGAGGAGTTAACCTGTATGTTGCTTTGTTTGGCAAACTTGCTCTAGGTATTAGATCAATATGATGACTAATACTCCTGATGGGTGGTAATGCATTTGGCAACTCATCCACAATAATATCAACAAAATCATTCAACAGAGTTTTGATTTCTTTAGATAAATCATCTAAGTTTGTGGAAGTTAAAATTACCTTAGGTCTCCTTATGACAACAAAATGCATCTGTTCATCCTTCTTGACTTCTTGTAGCAATTCTTTCCCACTCATCAGCATAACACTGTTTCCAGGCGCTTCTTTGCCTGCTTCATCCTTCAATGGCAGCAGTGTGTGTTTATTTCCATCCTTCTCTAGAGTGTAAGTATTTCTTCTCCCATCATGAATAGCTTTCTGATCAAACTGCCAAGTCTTCCCAGCAACACATGGCATACATCCATTGGCATTACATCACACAATATCACATCCTTATAAGTACCAATTTGTATCTCTACCTTGCATTGTTCTGTCACAATAAGTTGATGTCCTTTTTGCAGCCATGATACTTTGTAAGGAGTAGGGTGTATTGTTTTCACTAGTCCTAACTTGTCCACCATTTCTGTAGAAACAAGGTTATCAGTGCTTCCACTATCAATTATCACTTTATAGCATTTTCCTTTGGACTTGCATGTAGTTCTGAATAAAAATTTTCTCTGAGTTGGTTCTCCTGTCTCTTTCTCTGCCTTAAGCAATACCCTTTTCAACAAGAAGGATTCTCCTACTTCAGGTTATTCTTCATTGTTTGCAATTTGAGGTTTTTCTTCCCTGGCCTCAGCCACATTCACATTCCTTTGATTTGTTACTTTATTATGAGGACACTCCCATGATCCATGTCCCCATTCTCCACATGTGTAACATCGAATTTCTCTTCCTCGGCCTCTTCTTCTGGGTGCGAATCTTACTCTACTAAATTCTCCTCTTTGTGTTGGTCTACTGCTTGAACTTCCTGCCTCACCTTGAGGACACTGAAATCTTGATCTGGTAGCTCCTCTACCTTATGCTAAACTTTTTCCTCTATTCCTCTAATTTTGCTTCCTCAACATCTTCTCTTTTGCCTTCAAAGCTACTTGATAAACATCTTCAATTGTCTTCAGACTCAGCAAGCTGATTTCATCCTGTATGTCATACCTCAACCCATTGATATATCTGGCTACCTTCTCTTCATCGTCCTCTGCATGTCCTACTCTAATGCTCAACTTATAAAACTCTTCTGTGTATTCTTTAACAATCATTCCTTTTTGCCTCGAATTTTGTAACTGTCTGAAAAGATTTAACTGATAATCTTTTGGCATAAATTTGGCTTTCAATCTACTTACCATTTTATCCCATTGTTTGATCTTGGACTTCCATTTTCTTGCTCTAGATGTTTGTAGTTCATCCCACCAGATCGCTGCATGACCCTTCAATCTGGTAACTGCAAATTTCACCTTCTTTTTGTCATCAACCTCCTCATAGTCAAAATACTTGTCTAATGAACTGATCCAGTCCATCAATTCTTCTACATTGAGATTTTCGTCATACAAAGGTATTTCCACCTTTGGTCTTCCACTTGCTTTGGCCAATATCTTGATAAATTTGGCAGCTTCACTTTCATCCTCTTCTTCTTCCTCAGAAGATTCTTCTACAACATTGGCATCTCCTTCATCAGGTGCTCTCCTCTGAGTAGTCTCCATTGTCTCCATCTTTGTACACAGATTTCAGATCTCATCCAGCAGAACGGCATTCGCTACAAGTCTCCCCCGACCTATGCCTCCTTCTCTCCTCGGTGGCATCTTTACTGTGACAAAACTTAATCTTTGTGCTCTAATACCAAAATGACATAGGAGGTTGACGAAAATGAGGTGGTAGTCTGGAATTCGACTACTGGTTAGCTTTAGAGCCAATCAACTGTGCACTAACAGATTCTATACGTGGATTTTCCCCTTGAGGGTCCCGCTTATCTGACCAATCACTGTCGATCCCTCGTTGACTTCTCCTTTTATCAAGCGCTTCAATCCGCGCCATTGATCTCACTTCTCCAGATCCAATGGATATCGCATCGTTTGCTCACCAACTAACCCGGACGATCTCCACCGTTGATGTGACCCGTCCAATCGAACGGCTGTCGCGCAATCTCGCGCAGATTCTTGCACGACCAATATCAAGTCGAGAGCATGCGAGAAAAGTGGTTTTCCCGTGCTATGTGTCGACCGCTAAGGTTAATCACGCGAACTTGGAACAATACCATTTACCTCTTCTTAAGCGCGCGAGATACCGTTTACCACTTGGGAATACTGCCCACGTGCTTAATATATAACTTTAAGAAACACGGTTTAATAGAGGTTTAGCTTAATCTCAAAATAAAGCCTTAACACTAATTGACAACGATTAACAATAAAACACATAAACGGAAATTAATACCCGATTAGGGTCCAGAACGCCGATACACAGCTACAAATGAATTTCTACACCAGAACAATGCGTCCACACCACACTTCAATCAATTATTCAACAAAATGGAAATTACAGAGTCTTGGCCCTCTCAACTCAATTACAATAGTTTGTCTGACCTCTGTTTCAATCTCAAACCCTATCTCTCACTCAAACTCTCGCTTACTCACTCTATTCTCGATCATCTAATCTCTTTGTCATTACATTCTTTTCTCTTTTATGAATCAAATCCTATCCTAACTGCATTGATAACGCAATCTCTATTTTTATCAACTCGACCATTAAATCCCTATTCTCAAGCTTTGATACACACCTATACTAACAACTTATTTCCTATTCTAAAAATAATACAATATTCTAATTATTACAATAATTGAAATAAATATCAATTCGAGAGATCCAACCCTCTCTACTAGAACTGATTTTGACCACTCAGGTCAATGAAATTCATCTCCTGTTAGCCACAACATGTGAACATACAATCACATTGTTGGCTAAGTCTGAATGCTCCTGCATCATGCCTTCTTCATCCCTTAGCAATTCTACCCACATCCTCTGTGGAATTGCCTTTATGATATTTCCGTGAGCTGCAATAAAACCTCTGCAGTAACCAAGCTTCTCTCCTCTAAACTTAGTCTTTCGACATCTCTCTGGTTCTCTCTTCTAGAACCAATTGAGCACTCCTTGCTCTAGGTTGTTGCAATCTTCTCACCTTCTTCTGCAGCTACCTGTGCGACAATATAAAGACCACAAACTCTCCAATATTCAACATAATTGTACCTCCTCCTTTTGCATGCAAACTGTTCTCGCAGGAAACCTTTCCCTACTTTGATACCACTTTGATGCAGCAAAACTGCATCTTGAAATCACTACGCGCGTGGCCCTGTGGGTTATGGACCCATGTATACATCGGAAGCATTTCAATCAGCGAACTTCACAACAAAATAAAAACCACAACTGCAATATAACTTTACCGATCGAAACCTTTATCGCAATATAACTAGCTCAGTCGATCTCCACTGTTGATCAACCCTACTCGATCCAACAGCTATCGCGTCGTTCGCTCGCCAACTAGCCCGGACGATCTCCACCGTCGATGTGACCCGTCTGATCGAACGACTATTGCACAATCTCGCGCAAATTCTTGCACGACTGATATCAGGTCAAGAGCGCGCGAGAAAAGTAGTTTTCTCGTGCTACATGTCGCCCGCTAAGGTTAATCGCATGAATTTTAGAACTACCGTTTACCACTTTGAGACCACGCGATATACCACTTACCGTCTTCGTAGACCGCTCCATCCTTCTGCTAACACGTGGTTTTAATCTCCGCCATTCCTCTTCCGTCGATATTATCTATCGAACTGGCCAATCCGACGAATCTCTAGTTCGCTTATCAGTGGAATTTGTATTACAACACAAATTTATCTCTACCATACTTTGTCTAAGGCGAAGTTCATAGGAACTTCACCCCTTACACTCGCACACGCAATTTATCAATTACAATAAAGAATGTATATGTAAACAATACAAAGACACACAAAATCCAAATTTCGCCTAGATGTATAATAACACGCATATTTCAACAAAACTCGATTACACGCTAAGGCCTCACGACCTGCGTCACAAATTGCCCTGCGGCTACATTGCATACTCTATCTATCCCTTTCACACAACACAGACTGTCTTATATAGGAAATTACAAAGGGAGGAATCGTTTAAGATCCATGAGTTACTCCCACAACCGCCCAATCAAACCCCTAAATCTCTCTATTTGCATGCATGGCAGATAATTACATGTAATCAAGCCTTCTAGAGACTTATCAATTCCATCAATTTAGCTCTATTTAAATAGAATTTGCCCCAGTTTACAATGATTGTCCACGTTTCCCCTTTCACAACGTTGAATTTAAATTTTGATTAAGGGTTTTTCGATGCTCTCGCATCAGACTCTCGAGGTACAAAACTTTTCTATGACCTTCTGGTCATATGTCTTCTTCATCCTTAGCAATTCTACCCACATCCTCTATGGAATTGCCTTTATGATCTTTCCGTGAGCTGCAACAAAACCTTTGCAGTAACAAGTCCTCCCTACTACACGATACCTCACCAAGCTTCTCTCCTCTGAGCTTAGTCTTTCGGCATCTCTCTAGTTCTCTCTTCTGGAACCAATTGAGCACTCCTAGCTCTAGGTTGCTGCAATCTTCTCACCTTCTTCTACCGCTACCTGTACGACAATATAAAGACCACAAACTCTCCAATCTTCAACATAATTGTACCTCCTTTTGCATGCAAACTCTTTCTCGTGGGAAACCTTTCCCTGCTCTAATACCACTTTGATGCAGCAAAACTGCATCCTGAAATCAATACGCACGTGGACCTGTGGGTTATGGGCCCACGTATACATCGGAAGCATTTCAATCAACGGACTTCACAACAAAATAAAAACCGCAACCGCAATATAACTTTACCGACCGAAACCCTTATCACAATATAACTAACTCGGTCGATCTCCACCATCGATCAATCCTGCTCGATCCAACGGCTATGGCGTCGTTCACTTGCCAACTAGCCTGGACGATCTCCACCGTCGATGTGACCCGTCTAACCGAACGGCTAGCGCGCAGCCTCGCGCAAATTCTTGCACGACCGATATCAGGTTGGCGCGCGAGAAAAGTAGTTTTCTCGTGCTACGTGTCGACTGCTAAGGTTAATTGTGTGAATTTTAGAAATACCGTTTACCACTTTGAGACCACGCGATATACCACTTATCGTCTTCGTAGACCACTCCATCTTTCTGCTAACACATGGTTTTAATCTCTGCCATTCCTCTTCCGTCGATCTGGCCAATCCAACGAATCTCTCATTCGCTTATTGGTGGAATTTGTATTACAACACAAATTTATCTCTGCCATACTTTGTCTAAGGTGAAATTCATAGGAACTTCGTCCCTTACACTCACACATGCAATTTATCAATTTACAGTAAAGAATGTATATGTAAACAATACAAAGACACACGAAACCCAGATTTCGCCTAGATGTATAATAACACGCATATTCAAACAGAACTCGATTACAAGCTAAGGCCCCACGGCCCGCGTCACAAATTGCCCTGTGGCTACATTGCATACTCTATCTATCCCTTTCACACAACACAGAGTCTCTTATATAGGAAATTACAAAGGGAGGAATCGTTTAAGATCCATGAGTTTCTCCCACAACCGCTCAATCAAACCCCTAAATCTCTCTATTTGCATGCATGGCAGATAATTACATTTAATCAAGCCTTCTAGAGACTTATCAATTCCATCAATTTAGCTCTGTTTAAACAGAATTTGCCCCGGTTTACAATGATTGTCCACGTTTCTCCTTTCACAACTTTTAATTTAAATTTCAATTAAGGGTGTTCCGATGCTTCTGCATCACAAATAAAAAAAATATAGCACTAGATGTGCTCTTTCCATCCATCACACTACCAACTTAGCCAGCATCAGAATATCCATGGAATCTTAGATTCTGTTAGTGTATCTCAGATTATAGATAATAGAATCACAAAGATCTCAATAAGCAGTTATCCAATATATGAGGTTTATCCATAGATCGACTCAGAGTCTTCATAGCGAGGCATATGACTAATAGGGTGTTTATCAAGAACACTAGGGATCCCACAAGATATACATATGCAAACCAGCAACTTCTCCATCCCATCAGACCTTTAATTGCAGGGAATAATGCATCAAGGCTAGGTCTTCCATCTTGACTTTAAAAGTCAACTCCCTCTTACATTGATAAACGAGAGGGTCATCAGTCAGACATCATCAATAATTGTATCTTTACAATCCAATCAACATGGCTCGTCCATAACTCCCTTTTAATGTAGGGAAAGTGACCTTGCCAGAACATAATCATAGAGCCACCTGTAATCTGTCCCTTTTCCTGCTATAGACCCTTAGGTCCATGTGCCAAAGTCATTAATCATAATCATGCAGCCTCTCAAGTAACAGGGATATATTTAGGCATCATCACAGTCATAATAATCATAATCAGCTACCATGACTTGCCTTCATCAATAAACATCGAGCAAGAAGAGTCATTAGGTCATACTGCCAGGGATTTCTATAGCTCCCTCTGAAGTGTTATTCCAGTTGGAAATCTAGCCTTCATCAATCTGCTCCTCTAATTTATTATGCAGCAAACTTCCAATTACCAAATCCCAGCAATACACATGCACTAGCAATCTCTTTTACATGCTCTGCCCGTTCAACTGATAAACCATATGTTGTTGTTGCTACAAGGTTTGTTATCAAGATAGGGATAGTATGCTTCTTTGTCACATATCATTATCACAAATTCTTTCATGCAAGGATTACCTACCATGCCATGTCAAGGGTTACAGTCGTACACGAAGAGTGTTGTCATGATCATGTATTGAGAGAATATCATGAATAAATCTCTATATTGCCATCTTCCAATTCGGCTGTGTCATATATCAAGGTTAGAGTCACTGCCACATTTGTCCACTGCCATTAGAGATGCAATTATACTGTCATAATAAAGGTCATAGTCAAGTTTGAAGGTTATGATCAAAGTCACTCCCAAGGTCACTGTACATCAAGATGTCTGAAAACATTTAGTCATGTATCATCAGTATTGCTACTGCACAACTTTCATTATCACCAAACTTTGCTGACACATAGACCAACTAATGTGGCTGCTATAGAAGATCTGAGTTTTCAAGTGCCCATCCACAAGCCAAACATTTAAACCTTAAGAACTCCTGGAATAATAACGATTAATTACTAGAGTATACCATAGTGGAGAACAAGACCAAGGTTTTCTGAAATTATCCTTGGCTCAACATGTTTCATGGACTGAATCCTTCACAAAAGAAGGATAAAGTATATTTCCTTCCACTGATGTAAACTTCAAATGAGGACAATTCTAATTAGACTGATTTCAAGAACCAAACTAATAGATATCTGTTGCAGGTTTACTGAATGCAAGAGTCCATTTCTGAGTTTGTTTTAGGTCACACGCAGTTTGAAACCAAACTGCTGTGCAAAGTAATCTTCAGGACAGATTGACACCTCAACAACTTGGATCTCTTAATTTCCACAGAAATATGTCTGTATAGAGTCAACATTGCTTTCAGAACAAATTGAAGATATCAAAGATTCAATCAAGCTTCAGATTTGCCAAAATCGTTTGGTAGACCTTAGATCAAATCTCCACATGAAGATGATTGCACAGAATGTTGTGCTAATGCCTAGAAACAATCAATGAAAAACACCATGTATAATGACCAATATTTTGCCCAAAATCCCATTGTTGTTTAAGCCTTAACTCAGAGTTTGTTAGCTCCTGTAGCATTCAACATTATCATACATTGCCAAGTGTTCCACAGATCCGCATGAGGATAGCTTTAGATAATGTTACAAAGGTTGCCAAACATATCATAAAACAAAACCCTAATTCGCATTGTTCTCAAGCCTTGTTGATGATAATAGATCTTTCAAAATATACTTCATTGTTTTAGAAAAGGTACTGAAACCCTTCCACTCAGACTTGATGCCCTAGACAGAGGTTAAAGTGCCTCATCAAACAAGTCTTGCTTCAAGAATGAGTTGGACGGAAGTCATTGCCTTATAACATGCCTTGCCAAAAAGGAAACCCTTTTCCGGTTGCTTTAGAAATGACCACAGGCAGCAGATAGAATACGTGTTTCCTTGATATGATAAGAGCGGAAACAAAAAGAATTTCAGATCAACTAAAGAGCCATCACGTCAAGCATCTCAGGGCTGCAGATCAGATTTTCAATGCTGCAGGGTCATATTTTAATCACATCATTTGAAGAATGCTGCAAATGTGACCAATCAAATCATAAAAGAAAGACAAGACTTCGATCTCCTCAAAAGATTCACTTGGTCGCAGTCCTTCACGAAACCTTTGACAACTCAACCTTCAGATCTCTTTAATTACCAAGCCGAATTTCAGAAGCCCATTCGTATCTTTTTCTCGGTTCTATTGTGAAAGTGACCTTCTTTCCAGCCCTCTCTGAAACTCTGAGAAACCACAGGTCTGAAACCAACTGTGGCTACTTCGATAAGACCAGTGAACCTCTTTTCCTTCCATACTGTTGTAGTGGCTACAATCACCCTCTAAAATTTTGCTTATGCTTTAATTTTGGAGCCTTCCTTTCTGTTGGCATGAGCTTACCTTTGACTATTGTCACGTATTCATGTTTTGATTGAGACTTATCCCTTTCATCTGTGCTTGTGTTTGCTTGTTTTTACACTTAGCTGATCTTTCTAAGTCACAAGCTAACCCCCTGACTTGGCCTTACAGCAGTTCTGGGCTTGCCTCCAGAAACTGCGCAATCCATGAGGGCAAGCCAGCCTTAATGAGTGGAATCGCGCAATCCAGACTGGCAGTGTTGCCTTGAACTCAGAAACTGCAGAGTCATGGAAGGCAGCCCAGCATTGAGCCTGGAAATTGCGCAATCCATCACTGAGCTCAGAAATTGCACAGTGCACTGAGCCAAAAAGTTGCCCAATTCCCCAAAATTGTGCAATCTTTCTCGGCAGTGTGCATGGCGAGTTTCCTAAAAAAGCAAAAAAGCAATCCCTAGAAAGTAGGGATTCATCATTAGTTTCCCGAAGGTGGCACAGACCCTATTTTTACAAATTTCCACCAAGTGTCGTTTTTTCCTTGATTTTAGGCATGTGCGTCATAAACCCCAATCTGCCCAAATCTATTTAATAGATGCCTTTAGAGCTTATTTGTGCATTTGATCTTGGAGCTCTTGCATTCCCAAGGAGATTAAGGAACCTTTGGTGGAGTTGTCGTCGCTTGTCTAGGTGAGTTTTTCTTTTGTCGTCTTTTGCCGCTTTTTGTCTTTTCACTTCTATGGGTGTTGTTTTGCTTGTTTCTCCTCATGGCTATTGGCGTTTTAACTTGTATTAGCTTGTAGAAGTGTTGTTTAAATTGGTCGTTCATCTTTCATAAGTGTCGCATTGATTTTCTTGTTTTTGCACACCGACGATCATCATTTCGACGACTCTCCTCATACATTTGTTTTTCCTTCCGTTTGTTAAGTTTTTGCACTTGATTCACTATATTAAGTCATATCTACACTCAAAATCACATCATCACTTAGATTTGCTTGTTTCCCACACTTCCACCAGGCAGATCCACACTTTCCTTAGCCAGTTTTCACATTGCTCGGCTAGGCATTCCACAATCCATAAGCTCAAGTTGAGGCTTGGCCTCTGAGACTGCGCAATGCTCGGTACAGGCTGGACCAACTGCGCATTGCACAATTCCAGGGCTCAGTCTACCCCTTGGTCACTAAGACTGCACAATGCGCAGTCTCTCCCAGTCACTGCCCAGGCTGGATTACGCATTGCGTAGTCTCAAGCCTCAGGCTGCACCTTGGCTGCTGGGACTGCGCAATGCATAGTTCCCACTGCCAGTCTCCCTCACTTGCCCAAGAAAATTGCGCAATTTTTCTCACTAGTGCACCGATTTGCTGCCTGATCTTGCTGTGAAGATAGATTTGCAAAAGGCTAATGTTTGCTTGCCATGAGTGTCTTTTCTGTCCCACAGGTACCACAATTGTTGAGCACTTCTCTCCAACAGTCACTGTTACCATGGCACCCAAGAGAACTGCTTCAAAAGATACCACTAAGAGCAGTATCGAGGAAGCAATTGAGCAAATGCCAGTAAACTTGCCAGTATACTCAAACACTCAACTATATGTAGAAAAGGACTCAGATCTTACATGGAAGAAAGTAAATGAAGCTTTTTCAGCAAAGGAATTCGCAACAGATCTAGAGGACCAACAGGTATACATTAATGTCCAGAGATCAGGGCTACACAAGGTTGCATGCAGATATCCAACCTTCCCATGTGCAGATGTCATTAGTTGGATTGTCTCACATATTGATGTGAAGACCATGACTTTGAGCAGTGCCAGCGGACGGAGGCTTGCTACTTTTCTGGCAGTAGATTACCAACGTATGTACCATTTTCCTGAGCCAAAAACACGCATGGATTCACTCTTCTATGCCACCAACAACTATGTGGTCACGAGGGATGTTGTTAAGAGTTGGGTGAAGGAGCCATCAAAGTTTCGACAGACACCCACCAACACATATAAGACAAGGTCTCTCAGGAGGGCCTATCAGTTGTTGATCATCTTAGCTTGCAGAATCCACAATCAGCAGAACACAGAGACCTTTCCAGAAGGGTGGGAAGTCCTTCTGAACCAAGTTGTGAACAATGGGAAGTCGTTCAACTGGTGAAATTTGTTGGCTCAACAATTAAGGATCCATGTAGGTAATGCCCTAAATCCTCCCAACGACAGGCAAGCGAGATCCTATATGTCTCTGCATATTTACTGGATGCAATTTGTGCACATAAGCATTCCCTAGTATGAACTGGGCTTGGTCACCTTGAGAACTTATCATGCACATCCACTGCACGCTGCTCTTGGATTGCAGCCATCGAGGGGTTATGGAGAAGCTAACCACTTCCTCATCCCGCTATACAGGATGATCTTTGAGGAAGAACCACCTTGCATGTCGCTTGCAGCAATGGAGGCAATATCAAAGATTACAGAATGGTTTGCCTCACTGAATGGCACCTTCCTTAGAGTGTTCGGCGGAGAGAAGTCGCCGCATGTTTTGCCAAGGTATGCCACCAACAAGCTCGTCATGCAAGAAGTGTCATATCATCTCGCCACATGGTTGTCAGCTGCTTTGCACAGGAAGAAGAAAGCACCTTGGCCAACTCTTCCTATGCAAATTGGATTGTACGAGATAAAGAACCTGAAAGTCACAGATACCAAAGGAAAGGCGATAGAGAAATTTGCATTCGGTACTCAAGACTTTAATCCGTACGATCTCAGTGGTATTTGCAAGAACCACTGTGCAAGGATTCACTTTAGTGGCTCAGCGGTACATTTCATTGGTAGGAGGAGGATCCATGGAAGAATTGCTATAATGCCTCCAAGAACCACGAGTCGTTCAGTTTTGTAGGAACTTCACAGGTCACTCCACAGAAGGCAACTACTCCAGAAGTAGTGCTAGCAAAAGGGAGCAACCCTGTGCAAGGTAAAGGAAAGAGAAAGGTTGCTCACAGTCCAGGGGGAGACCTACAAGATGAAAGCAGATCCAGTTGTTATGAAAGCGGCTTTAGCAATTGAGGCAACAAGAAAATAGAGAATGCAGAGAGCGGAACGAAAGAAGAGGGAAGAGCAGTGGAGGAGATTAGAGGAAGAAAAGCAGAAGCAAGAACAAGAAGAGAAGCAGAAGCAGGAAGAAGAAGAAAGGAAACGCACAATCGCAGAAGAAATAGTGCAAAAACAAGTTGAAGAGCAAGAACAAAACTCACAACCAACAAAAGAGGGCGAACAGATGCAGGATCAGGAGCTTGCTCAGCAAATTGAACAATTGATATAGATCGATGACATAGAGGCGAAACTGGAGCTACAGAATCAATATCTCGACCTGATGCCTAGCACACAACAGGTCACTATTCAGTCTCCACCACCTCCGGTCCCAGAGTCAACTCCAGGCGAGGAAGGGGAAGTTGTTCCTCTTGACAATGATTTGGTTATGGACACGTACAATCTGTCGTACAATGAACTCCAGAAGAAGATTGTACAAGCGTGTAAGAAGCATTTTCCGGATGATCTCGCATCTCCTGCTTTTATGAGAGAAAGGGTGATTGTGGCCGACACCAGGAGAGATCCCAAAGCCATTGCCTCAACCAACTTGGCCTTCGCAAGTGCAACAAAGTCAAACACTCGGTGTTTGATGGCCGAGAATAAGCAATTGGCAAAGAGATTGCAGGTTGTTAGGCAAGAGGTTGAACAGCGTCGCACAACAGCTCAGAAAGCAGCTTCCGCACAAGTCCACTTGGAGGAAATGAAGGAAGCGATACTTAATGAAGTGTCAGCACTAGGAGAGACCATGCAGAATCTCTATGAGGAGTTTGTAACTGCGCATAAGGCAGTTGTCTGTGTGCTTGGCTTGCAGCGGCAGTGTAAAGACGTTGTCAAAACCCTCAGAAATATGCAAGCTTCAATCACTGTCGTGCATGAATGGACAATGCGATACAAAGGGGCACCACTTGACTTCGGTAAAAAAATGAAGCCACAGGCAGAGCTAGAGAAAGCAAGAGTGCGTATGTTGACATAGAACAGCAAGCAGTTCACCTCATTCATTGGCAACATTCAAGCCTCATATGCACGGATTGGTCCGAACTTAAACAGGAACACAACAAATTACAGATATAACCATGAATACAGAGATGCAACAGAAATAACACTTCATTTCATTAATATTAGAAAGCTGAAATATTCTTACAAACATAATGGAAATAAACTAGCTCGGGCAATGCTAGCTTATCTCTGAGAAGAGATGTGGCGACTACATGCCTCTGAACTGTGTTACAATGAGGCTCAAAGGCCTATTTATTGTTGAACAACCAAAACCCAAACCCCAGGAGATGGAATGCCAAGAGTTTATGGGCCCTGTTGAGATTAGTTGGGCAACCAACTTCACGGGGTCGTAACTTGGTCATATTATCTCTATTTTGCGCGTATGATACCTTGTTGGAAAGGTCTCTCCGAGTACTACAGGATTTGTAGCAAGTCCCTGCCTATGGCTATGAGCCTGCTGCAGACCTCAAAAAAACGTCGTTTAGGGGATCAAAACTGCTCTGGAAGTTCAGGACCTGAAAAATTGCTAAAAATAGTAAATGTTGAAATAAACAAGGAAATAGATGAAACTAACTGGAGGTCTAGGTGGAATAGGCGGGTGGCCACCAATATCCACCTAGATCAATCCTCCCTCCTTAGGAAGCAATGGTCCCCATTGCGTGCAGAGCCTCCATGAGGTGAGGAAATTTTTGTTGAACCCGGTCCACGATGAACCACCTGCAGTAGTGAAGGAGTTGGCCTGCTTTGACAACTCGATATAGTTGGATCCTTTGTTGGCGAGTGTTCTTGATCTGCGTGTCCATGAGCTGATCAGTTGTGGCTTGTTCCATGCAGTCTGGGTTTAGCTTTGTTGGTGTGAGTTGTTCTGCAATGTCAAATGTGTCCAACAATGGTGGAAAGTATGGCCGAAGGCGATCTACATTGAACACTGGGTGCAGACCAAGAAACGGTGGGATGCTGAGCTCGAAGGCATTGTCCCCTACAGCCTTAGTGATGGTGTATGGCCCATATCGGAGCAAGCGAAGCTTGCGATGGGGTCTAGTGAGGCGCTCCTTCTGCAAATGTAGCCAAACTTTGTCGCCCACCTGGAACTTGTGCGACACTCGATGCTGATCATGGCACTGCTTGTACTTAGCATTAGCTCTGTCCAATATATCATGGACCTGCTAGCGGATGTGTTGAATGCGCTCAATGAAGTTGTTAGCCCTATCGGATTCGGACTAGACGTGAGCTAAATCTGCCTAAGTAGCTGCAAATGGTATGGCCACATCAATGGGACATAATGGCTGAAATCCCAGCCCTACCTAAAAGGGGCTATGGCCCGTTGAGCTATGGAGAGCTCTGTTGTAGCTGTGTTGGACATAGGGGAGGCTTTCATCCCATGTGCGTGGATGTTTTGAGTTGTACATGCGCAGAATGTGTACAATCATCCTGTTGACGACCTCTGTTTGGCCATCAATTTGGGGGTGGAACGCCATGGACTTAGTAAGTTTGGTATCCAACATCGACCAAAGACTTGACCAAAATGCACTTAGGAATATGTTTTCCCGATCTAAGATAATGGACTGTGGAATCCCAAAGTGTACCCACATTGGCTCAAAGAAGAGCTTAGCAGTGGCCTCTGTTGTGATACTCTTCTTGCAGGCCGCCATGATGGCCATCTTAGAGAATCTGTCAACGACCATGAAAACACAGTCGTTGTCGTGCTTAGTAGAAGGAAGGCCCGACATGTAATCCATGGAGATGGATTCCCAAGGTCGACTAGGAGTAGGTAGAGGAGTATATACACCTTGCTTCTTGATGGTAGGTTTGGCAATGGTGCAGGTGGTGCAAGATCTAATGTACTTTCCAACATCCTGACGAAGTTTTGGCCAATAAAAATACTTCTGCAGTACTGCCTCTGTTTTCTCTACTCTGAAATGTCTAGCAACCCGACTGTAATGCGCCTCCCAAATCATCTTTGTGAAAATTTCTGAATCTACACATCATAAATCCTATTGCAATCATTGATTTATCATCTCCTACTTGTTCTTTGCATTCAACAAGTTATTTAATTTTAAATATCGATGAAAAACACTATTGCAGCCTACACATACATACAGATCATGAACAGAAATAAGCCGAGACAATCACACAAGGGACATCGGCATTTTTGGACAATCATCCCCAGAAAAACCCGATGCGGGAAAACCGGTGCAGCATATAGAGGGTTTGTATTATTAAGCAAATTTCTAAATACAACTAGGGTGCCAAATCCAGCTCACCCAACAGAGAATAAACCCGGCAGAAGTACCTCTATCCGGAGATAAATATTTCGACAATTCCAACAATTGGATGATCAAACCCCATAGATGACAATTGTTGTTCCCAGTGCTGGGCAGCGATGGCTACTCCAAGATTTGTGCTAGAACTGTGTCACCTCCTCTAGTAGCTAGGTCACCCTCCCTTGCTCAGAAGTCGATATGTTGCATTGTTTCTCTCTCTGCCCCACAGAAAACCCCAGCGTTGTCTCTAAGGGACTGTGTCAGCCCCTCTAGCTTCTACGTCACCTCTGGAGCTGTGCTATCTCTCTTGCTGCTGCTCTGCCTCTCTGCTATATATTCTCGGCCTTGGACTGAAGTCCCTCTGCCAAATTGCCCCTCTCACTGCAACTCAGATCACTTAGCTCGACTTTCTCAGCAAACCACGCCCCAGAAAAATCAAACTCTTTGATCTCTTGGTGTATCTCCAACTGACCCTCAAGCCTCCTCTTATACTTTTCCTATTGATGAATCAACAACCGTGATCTAATCTCTAATCAACGACTAAGATTAAAACAGGCTTGATCCT
This sequence comes from Pinus tabuliformis, assembly GCA_031772625.1. Taxonomy (NCBI): domain Eukaryota; kingdom Viridiplantae; phylum Streptophyta; class Pinopsida; order Pinales; family Pinaceae; genus Pinus; species Pinus tabuliformis. The sequence goes on along the minus strand of CM062810.1, from coordinate 340,968,167 downwards.
CGTCACTTAGAACCTTCTCACCCATATTTTTATTAATACACATTAATATTTTTATTTTCCTAAGTTTAGACTTAGGAACCCATTAAAAATATTAATTATTTTAATAACTCCTCATCCGAGTGGAATTTCTCCAAACGATTTCTGGGTTCTAGAGATCTCATGTGTTCTAGCCCCTCCACAAAATTTCAAAGCTAGAGCACATCCAATGCTACCCAAAATCAACACTCCCTCTTAGTGAGGAATGTGCTCTAGCAATACTTCTCAATGGAAGTATTACACTAATCCACTGCATCGGTCCTCTTTGCTGCTGATGCTTGGCCTGCTTCCTTCATCCACTGCACTACTTCATTTTGTACTGTTGCCCATAACTCTGCCACTGTCACTGCTACATCTGTACTGCAGCTCCCTCTCAAAATGTTGCATCATGCTGCCCATAGCACTGCCATTGCTAAGTGTTGCACTGCAACTCAGTTACTGAGAAGTAAGTAACTGAACTTCATCCAAAAACTGACATGCTAGTCAGTATGGATGCCTTGTGATGCTGAAGCTACCTCTGCTGCTAATCTATGCTAACCCTTTGTTGCTATTGCGCTGCTGCAATCTGCCCTGTGCCTCTAGTGCTACTAGAACATTGTTGCTCCATCACACCTCGTACCAACCGACACCAGTCATTTTGGTACTGTTGTTAAGGGCTCACGTAGCCGTATGTAATCCAAGAGTTTGGGCACCTCAAGGATCCTGCCCCTATGTAGTCCTCTCGACTACAACTCCATGTCGCCCCACCTCTTCTCGACTACAACTCCATGTCGCCCCACCTCTTCTCCAAAGGTGTATGAGCACTCATGGCACAATCATCATCCTCGCCTTCCTTGTCAGCTTTCGCTGGAGCAGAAAAGCTCTTCTTGTCAAAGAGCTACCCACATCTTCTCCCAACTGGGGAGAGTCGCTCTGCCCAAGATACTTTAGACAAAAGTCTCCCAGTCCTCGATGACTGCATTTAGGGCAGTCCCGACCATGAACTCAGGATCTAGTATAGACCCCACAAAAGTCAACTGGTCGCAAATCCCTTGCAACCTGAGAAGGAAGGGATCGATCTCTTCTCCCTTCTACATATAGTACTGTCTCAGCTGATTTTCTAATAGCATCTTCCGTTGGATGGAAGATCCTTGATACAAGGTGGTCAACGCCTCCCACATCTCCCTTGTTGTGTTCTTCTCAACAATGTGTGGTACTACATGATCTTTGACCCCATCTAGGATCATGCACTTGGCCTTAACCTGAGCCTACTCGTACTTCTTCAACGGATCAGCGTCGACCAGTTCAGCAACTACCTTCAAGGCATAGTCCTTAATGTGATGTTTGTCTAGGATTGCCAGGATCTTGGCCTTCCAAATCACAAAATTGGATGCTCCATCCAATCTGTCCTGATCCCTCAACCCATTAATTGCCATCTCTGCTCAAAAATAGGATTGGTTCTCTTCTCCCTCTCCTATTGTCAATCTAGCGAGACTTGGATCTGGATTTCTTTGGCGTAAGAAACCCTAAGGAACGAGCTCCTCTAGACTCCCTCTGAGTCTTGATTTCCTTCACAGAAATCCTCCCGCCAATTGTGGAATCACTTCCTCTCCAATCCTCCTTTGCTGCTGCAACTCAGATCTAGATTTCTTTGGCTAGAAATCTATCAAGGCAGTGACTCCCTCTACCTGGGCTCTGTCTCCACAAACATTGTTTGGCACCAACAGAAACAACATCCCACCAGCTCCACTAATTGAATCTGTACTGCTTCTCCAGCTCCAACAACTGACTGAATTGAGCCTCTCAGGCTTTGCGCTGGCCCAGAGAGCTGACACAATCAATGCGTGGGCTCCTCTCTGGCTCTGCATCACTCCTGCAGTTGCTCCTCTGCCTCTGAAACAACACTGTCACTCAGGACAACTACTTCTCTGCAACAAATTCTCTGGATCTTCTCGGCTGGTGTCTTCAGTCTCCTATGATCTGCAATGCTCTGATACCATGTGAAAATTTTTGAATCTACACATCAGAAATCCTACTGCAATCACTGGTTTATCATCGCCTACTTATTCTTTACATTCAACAAGTTATTTAATTTTAAATATTGATGAAAAACACTATTGCAGCCTACAGATACATATAAATCATGAACTGAAATAAACTGAGACAATCACACAAGGGACACTGTTATTTTTGGACAATCGTCCCCAGAAAAACTCGATGCGGGAAAACCGATGCAGCATATAGAGGGTTTATAGTATTAAGAAGATTTCTGAATACAACTAGGGTGCCAAATCCGGCTCACCCAACAAAGAATAAACTTGGCAAAAGTACCTCTATCCAAAGACAAATATTTCGATAATTCCAACAATTGGATGATCAAACCCCATAGATGACAATTGTTGTTCCCAGTGCTAGGCATTGATGGCTCCAAGTTGTGCGCTGGAACTGCGTCACCCTCCCAGTGAGTCTCCCTTGCTCAGAAGTCGATATGTTGAACTGCTGCTCTCTCTGCCCCACAGAAAACCCCAACGTTGTCTCTAAGGGACTGTGTCATCCCCTCTAGCTTCTGCGTCACCCTCTCTGGAGTTGTGTTGTCTCTCTTGCTGTTGCTCTGCCTCTTTGCTATATATTCTCGGCCTTGGACTGAAGTCCCTCTGCCGAACTGCCCCTCTGCTATATATTCTCGGCCTTGGACTGAAGTCCCTCTACCGAACTGCTCCTCTGCTATATATTCTTCGCCTTGGACTGAAGTCCCTCTACCGAACTGCCCCTCTCACTGCAACTCAAATCACTTAGCTCGACTTTCTTAGCAAACCACGCCCCAAAAAAATCGCACTCTTTCATCTCTTGGTGTATCTCCAACTGACCCTCAAGCCTCCTCTTATAATTTTCCTATTGATGAATCAACGGCCATGATCTAATCTCTAATCAATGGCTAAGATTAAAACAGTCTTGATCCTTGTCACTTAGAACCTTCTCACCCATACTTGTATTAACACCCATTAATATTTTTATTTTCCTAAGTTTAGCTTTACGAACCCATTAAAAATATTAATTATTTCAATAACTCCTCATTCGGGTGGAATTTCTCCAAACGATTTATGGGTTCTGGAGATCTCATGTGTTCTAGCCCCTCCACAAAATTTCGGAGCTAGAGCACATCCGATGTTACCCAAAATCAACAATCTTGGCACGCTTGCTTGAAGGAACACAGATGTGTCCCAGGTGGCATAACAATGCATCCTGGAGATGAAAATTTGGAACTTGCTTCCCTTCCAAGAGTGTTTGGTATGTGTTGCCGAATTCTGGATCGCTCTTATAAAGATGCAGCCGCCCCGAAGTCTCATAACCACAAGAGTCGAGCACAATGATCAACGCCATGACTAGGGGTTGGTTGAGGCAGTCTGCAACAGTATTGGTGTTGCCCTTCTTGTAGTTAATGTTCAAATGGAATTGTTGCATGTATGTGGACCATTTCTGATGGTGATCGTTTTGCAACTTCCCTTATGTTTGTATGAACTGCAGGGGTCGGTGGTCTGTGTGGATGACCATTCCTTCCCCAAGATGTAATCTTCCATTGACAGCAGGCTTGCACAATGGAATACATTTCTTTGTCATAAGTGGGATACTTTCGGACTGTGTCTGAAAGTGTCTCACTGTGGTAAGCCACTGGATGCCCCTGCTAAGTAAGAACTGCACCAATAGCATAGTCGGAGGTGTCTGTCTCAATCTTAAATGGTTGTTGCAAGTCTAGTAATGTGAGCACTGGTGCAGAGCAAAAGCAATGCTTCAACTCGGTAAACGCCTTCTGTTGGGTTTCAGACCAAAAAAACTTTGCTTTCGCTCCGCCATTAGTGACTTGACTTAAAGGCCAAGTGATATGAGAGAACCCCAACACGAACTTGCAGTAGAAATTGGAAAAACCCAGAAAGCTGCGGAACTCTGTTAAAGTGGTTGGGCCTGGCCAATCTCAAAAGATTTGTATCTTGGCTGGGTCCACATCCACACCCTGCTCATTAATGATGTGCCCTAGATATTGAACACGAGTCATGCCAAAAGTGCATTTCTCCAAATTGGCACACAGCTTGTGTTGTCGCAGGGTTTGAAGGACCTGTCGAATATAGTGGAGGTGCTCTTCCCAACTCTGGTTGAAGATCAAGATGTGATCTAAATACACCACCACGAATGCATTTGTGAAGGGTCACAAGATGTCGCCCATCAATCTCATGAAAGTTGTGGGGGCATTCGTCAACTCGAAAGGCATGACCAACCATTCAAAAAGGCCCTCCTTGGATTTGAAGGCAGTCTTCCACACATCAGAGGGTTTGATAGGCATCTGGTGATAACCAAACTTCAAGTCAATCTTGCTGAAATATTTGACCCCATTGAGCTGGTCTAGAAGGTCATCAATCTATGGGATTGGGTACCTATTCTAGACAATGATGTTGTTCAGCGCCCGATAGTCAATACAAAGTCTCTAGGTCCTGTCCTTCTTTTATACCAATACAATCAGGCTCCCACACGGTGATGAGTTTTGCCTGATGTGCCCTTTCTGAAATGGGCCCTAAATCTGCCTCTTGATCTCATCATTGTCCATAACAGAGTGTCGATAGATTGGTCCATTAGGTAGTGGCACGCTCGGGATCAGATCGATGGAGTGCTTGACTTGACAATACAGGTACCCCTGCAGGTAAGGCGAAAATGCCTGTGTACTCCTCCACGACTTTGTCCATCTGTTGTTGCTGTGTGGAGGAGCCCTCTCTGGAAGCCGTGGCCACAACCTTCTTCTTGCCCTAAGGGCGAATCATAAGGAAAACAAATTTCCTGGTCTAGGAAATGATCTTACTGCGTTGCTTGGCAGTGATCAAAGAGATGGCGGTAGGCGAGGCTACCTCCATTTCCTGTACAACTTATTGCCCAAAGTAATAATCACAGAACGAGGTTTAGACTCATATACAACATGTCGCTTCCACAAATATGGTTGTCCTAATAACACATCACAAACTTCAAGAGGGTCAGCATCACACAGTGCCTCATCCATGAAGGGCTTGATGCTATAGGGAAGGCGACACTGTTGGCTAACGCGGAGATCTCGTCCTTGATGAAATTACCTGATGGTGTACGGCTACAGATGTGTTTTCGTCGGTAGGCCCAACCGCTTCACGACCTCTGCTGAAATGAGGTTCTTTTGGTTCGCACTGTCGATAATGAACTGCAGCAGAGAACCCTTCACCCACATTTGTGAGTGGAAGAGGGGTTCCCCCTCTAGATCTTCAAGCTCATTCTTCTAGATCTTGGTGGTGGTCACGGTGGCACTGGGCTCCACATCAATGATATGCTTCCCTTTGTCATTCCCCTTGTCAGGTTTTAACTCAGAATCGAAACCTGCGTCTAATTCAGAAGCCTTCAGTCGGCCACCAATGACTGCTTGGCCCGACACTCACTTATGTTGTGAGTGGAGCTCTTATGGAACTCACACCATTTTCCCGTGTCCTTATTTGTCTTCGTGGTGTTTTTCTTTGCTTGTGGCTTCGACGGGTTGTCCTGGGTCGCCCCGCCTTAGCTTTGGCCTTTGCTCTGTGGTTTGGGGGTGCCCTTTCCCTGCTTCGGATTTGCAGATCCAAAGTCTTACTTCTTCTGTTTAAACTTCTCCTCAATCTTGGCAAGGTATTGGTATGTCGTGCTGAGCAAGGAGATGTCCAAGAAGTCCATCTCATCCTGGATGTACTTGTGTAGGCAGCCACGGTACTTGAGTACCAAATGGCGCTCAGAATCCTTGATACTCAATTTTGTGCGAAGGGTATGGAAAAAATTTGTGAACTCCGACACATCTTGGTCCCTTCCCTACCGTAGCATGGTCCAATTTATGTATTTAACTTCATAGCTCCCAACATGGTAATATTGTTCCTTGATGACACCTCGAAAAGAATCCCAAGTGGGTGCCACTGAAAACAGTGAGGATTCCCTTGTCCTTTTGTTCACAGTAAGTTTCCCACCAGTCCTTGACATGTGGAACGACTTTGAGAAGTACAAAAGTAATCTTTTCCCGATTGGAAAAGTCATGAACTGAAAAATATCCTTCCAACAAATTCAACCATTTATCTATGGCGTCTGCATCTATCTGGCCCTCAAATATGGGAATGTCAAAGTTAACTTGTACCTTAAAAGGAGTAGCGCCTCCAGAGTGGTTGCTAGATGAAGATGCGTCGCTTGTAGGTAGTTGTCGAAGGATCTGGGCAAATTTATCCATCATCGCATTCCTTTGTCGCTCAAGGGCTTTCTCGAGCAATATTTTGATAGGATCTCCTGCCCCCTTATCTTTCTTTTTTTTCACCATAGGAGGCCATTGGGGTTTGCGAGGTTGGTCTTGCAAAGGTTCAACCACACCGAGACCTAACTCCTTATACCTTGACCTCGTTGGGGGCATACAAAGAAAAACAGAGAAATAGCAGACCCCTCTGATACCATTGATCCAAACTTAAACAGGAACGCAACAAATTACAGATATAACCATGAATATAGAGATGTCACAGAAGTAACACTTCATTTCATTAATATCAGAATATTGAAATATGCTTACAAACAGAATGGAAATAAATTAGCTCAAGCGATGGTAGCTTATCTCTAAGAAGAGATGTGGCGGCCACATGCCTCTGAACTGTGTTTCAATAAGGCTCAAGGGCCTATTTATTATTGAACTGTTAGCTCTGCTATGCACTTGTGTGTTTCGAAGACCAAATGACTACCGTGGCTGTGTGTCTTTACAAGGAGGGAGCTCACAGCAGTTTATTTCATCCTTTTACCTTTGTTTGCTTTATACCCTCGTAACCCCTTTATCTCTATTTTCTTCTAAAACCTTGTGTAAACTCGTTTTCGGCCAAAGCCCCTCTAAAGTCTAAACCCATGCGACTGTTTTCACGGGACTGCGCGCCTGTACCGCCCCTTTCCCGTCAAATCAATGTAAATCCGTGCATTTAACTCCGCGCCATCCGATCTTACCCCGCCGCGATCCGACGATATACGCTACTCCCGCCACTGCAAGCTGCACGCTTGATAGCCCGCGGGGAGAGCGGTTTCCCTGTCGTCCCATCCGCCACGCGTCGCTATTATACTGGATCGCTCCTCCGCATATGGATACCGCCCGCCTCTGGTAAGCGGTGCGGGGAAACTGCTTACCGCCGTCCTGTAAGATCCCCGCGCATTATCTCCCGCGTTGTTTTACCTCTCGATAGCCATCGGATCTGCCCGATCATGATCCGACGGCCCACATTTCTCCATTTACGTATCTCCCGATAGACTCCATAAACTAATCTCGGTGGTTCGTATATGTGATCCGACGGTTCATAGTTGCTCCGCCCCGCGTCTTCCCATCGCCTTCCGCCATGAGATCGCAGCCATCTGTCAGCTCTATCCAGGCTAGAATTCACTACCAGGCCCTCGTCCATTTTCATTGCGGTTTTCGTGTTCTTGGCCTGCCCTGTGCACTCGAAGGAGGAAGGAGGCCATGATCCAGCACTCTGCGCATTAAATCCGCAACAACGCATTCAACCAACAGCACGGCCAAGGAAGGAAAGTACAACCTCGAGCAGTTAAACGCCTTAAGCAGTTATGGAATTCCTTCAATCTAGCACTCCACTGGTTCATGAAGTACAACTGAGTACCAAACAGGGTCATTTTGTCCATTAAAACAATCAGAGTGTATCAGAGACCCATATCAAACAGTTAATGTGGTTGGTGGTCCATTATGACCCCTCCACGCATAGGATAGCAGATATTTTGTAATCAACCTCCATATATACCCAGAAACAAAATATAATGGGGGTTGATGAACGTTATTTGGATGTAAAGTTCAACTTCTGGAGACTGTAACTACTATGATGCCTGCAACGTCTAGTGTTCATTTTCAACTAATGCAAGCTTCTTTTGCTGTTAATTGCTCACTTTCTACTTCTTCTTTGTTCCAGGATGTGCCTGTTATGCACTTTTCATGTGGTCTTGATGTTTAACATTAGAGGAGCTGTCATCCCACCTTTGTGTTAGAATCTAATATGTATTATTGAATGTGTATGCAGGTTTCTGTTGTTTTAATGTCAGAGAGCTGTCATCCTGTCTGTGCATTAGGAAGTAGATTTACAGACCTTTTAACTGGTTGCAGTTGGTCATCACAGGGTCCTGTGCATCTATTGGTGTGATCAATATTCTCCATTTCCACTTAATCCTCAAATTGTGAGTAATTGGTGGTCTAAAGCCTTGTAGTCTGGGGATGTTCACCCATGTCTGGGGTTAAGCATAGTAGAAGTGGTTATCTGGCTTGAATATGCATCATTTCTTCCATTCATTCACCATTTTCCAACTTTTTTGTTGAGTTTGTAATGTTTCCGAGCATCTCTGATATACAACCTAGGAGAGTTTCTTGGGGTGATAACATTAATTGGCGTCGTTGCCGGGGAGAGGAGATTGAAGCTCAGCTTCCCTGGGGAACGACACAGTTCCAAGCTTTGATGATAGACAAGGATTGGGCACATATTCTGGTTGTAATCATCTATCTGGCGACTCCACTGGAGGAAGACCAACCTTTGGCGACTCCGCATTGAAGTTCTGGCTCAGTTTGTGAGGCATACTCGAAGAAGTCCTCAGAAATCACCAGCTGAACCAGTCCCTGACCCTGAGAGGACTGTCAAATCGAAGAAAACATCACAGAAAGCGGCATCAGGATCAGGTAAGCCTAAGAAATCTCATGCATCTCTGAAAGATAAAGTTATAGCTGAAGATATACAGTGTGAAGATTTAGAGCCCAGCATTGTTGATAAGGAAATTCCTTCAGAGATTAATACAGCCCCTTGTGCAGTTAGTTCCCCTTTGAATCTCAGTCCAAAGAAAACTTCCCATACAGTCCATAACATCCCTTTGTCTCTGCCATCCATCACATTACTTCCTACCATTCAATCTGCTAGTATCCTTCCACATATCCCAATCATGGCAGGCCAGCAAGCACCTACGAAGATAGAGAGAATTGTTGTTGCTAGATATGGACCTTTGGTCTTGCATGTTCCTTTAAATCCCATGCATGTGGGAGAATATCAGAAATATATGCCTAAGTTCACTGGCACAGAGGGAGTAACAGCAGAAGAACATCTAGAAGCTTTTTACAGTTATGCTGATAATTTAGATATAAGTGAAAATGATGCGTGGATGAGAGTTTTGTACAGAGCCTTGATGGAGAGGCTAGGAAGTGGTTCAGAGAATTACCCCAGAGATCTATAACAAATATTGAAGCCTTAGATGATGCATTTTTGAAGCACTGGGAAGATAAAAAATACTTGTTGTATTATCATAGTGAGTTTGGTAATCTGAAGAAGGAAAATGGGGAATCATTGCCTGATTTTAATAAAAGATTCAATCGTATGTATAGTAAAATACCAGCTGAGGTAAAGCCTACCCCCACCTCTGCCAAACTCACCTATGCCAATGCTTTTGACTATGATTTCTGCTTGTTATTGAGAGAAAGAAGATTTGCCACTCTAGCTGATATGCAGGATGCAGCTCTAGAAGTAGAGTCTAATATTATGGCTGCAGAAAAGCTCAAAGGTCAAGCTGACAGAAGGAGGCAGAGAGGTCAGGCTTCTACTTCCTCTGCATCATCTTCAGAGCCTAAATTAGACAAAATGACTAAGATGATAGAGTCATTGGCTGCTGAAATTTCTAAGCTAAAGGTTGAGCAAAATTCAGGGAAGACAAGGCAGCAAAACACATTTGCTCCAAGAAATCCAAATCCATTCAGAAGAGCAAATGAGCAGTTACAAATAATTCAGAGGGGTGAAGAATCAAAATAAGAACAGAAGGTTAAAGCTCCTTTCCAAAATGTAGTCATGGAGGAGGAACAGTTTGAAGATGAGGATGAAATTCACTGCATGGAAGATAAAGGCAGTGCTGCTTTTTTGACATTGGCTGCGTATGAAGAATCTTTGCTGCAGGAACAAGATAGTCAAGAATGGGACAGAGAGGCTGTTCTACAAACTGGTGAACAGCAAAGATACAATCTGAGGTCAAATGCAAAAAATGTCAAGGAGAATGCTGCCCAAAGAGCTGTTGTCCAAACAGAGTCACAGAATATTAGACAGAGAAGACCAGCAGTTGACCCAGTCATCCTCAAAGCACCAGTTCAAGAGGTAAAAGGTTCTGATAAGTTACCTTCCTCTTTCAGCTTTGAGTCAGAAGTTCAGAAGTTGAAAATATTTGTGCCCCTGATAGAGTTGGTGAAGAGTGAAGTATTTAGAAAGCCTATCCTTGAAGCTCTTGAGCTGGAAATCACACAAACCCCCACTGACTCTGTCAATCTACAATATGACGAGCCTGCTATTGTGCTTAGCCCCATGATTGAACCTGCTGATAATAATTTTCCATCTTTTTATGTCTCCTTGACCATTCATGACAAAATCCTCCACAATTGCCTGCTAGATACAGGGGCCAGCCACTATTTAATGCCTAAAGCTGTCATGGAAGAGTTGAGCCTTGATATCATCAAACCATACCATGATTTATTCTCTTTTGATTCAAGGAAAGTGAAATGCCTAGGATTGATTAAGGATCTGGCCATTACCTTAACTCAGCTGCCCATGAAGAGTATGATGATGGATATTGTGGCAACAGATGTCCCTCCTAAGTTTGGCATGCTGTTGTCTAGAGGATGGATTAAGAGACTAGGAGGGACATTACAGAATAATCTATCTTATGCCACTGTCCCAGTTTTTGGAGGAGAGAGCAAGAGATTGTATAGAGAAGCACAGTTGGCATACATCATCAGTGATGAAAAGAATCCTACTAATCATCCCATATATGCTGTGGACACTGATTTTGGAGCATGTATTCTCCAAATAGAAGAATCTCAGAAGGCCTCAATGCAGATCTGAAAACCAACAGTTCAGGCCGAAGAAGGGCAAGGAAGTCAATTTTGAGAGATGTTCTTTGATGAAGCATGTTCCAGGGAGGCTGCAGGAGCAGGGGTGGTGCTAGTATCTCCAAAACAAGAAAGCATTCAGCTGTCTTTTAAACTAGTTTTTCAAGTCACAAACAATATAGCAGAATATGAGGCTCTGTTGTTGGGCCTTAATGCAGCAAAAGATAGAGGAATCAAGAATCTGAAGGTATTTGGAGATGCTGATTTGATCATCCAACAAGTAAATAAAACATTTCAGGCAAAGCACCCAAGGTTGAAAGCATACAGAGATGAGGTATGGAGAATCAGATATTCTTTTGATTATTTCTGTATTTCATATATTTCTAGAGCCCAAAATCAGCTTGCCAATTCCCTTGCTGTTTCTGCCAGTCTATTTATCCCTCCAATGCCTCCCAGACTAGTTTATGAAGTGCAAATGAAATATAGACCATCCTTGTCTGATAATGTCCACCATTGGAAATTTTTGAAGATGATAATGAATTAAATAGGTTTTTGCAAGTCATTGATGAATTTTCTGAAATGCAAATTGACCAAGAAAATGAAGTCTTGGAAGAAAAACCCCAGTCCCAGCTTAGAAATAAAATTGGTTAAAGTAGCATTGTCCAGCTTCCTAGTAATCATATTCCAAGGGTCTAATTCCTCTTGAGAGATTGTTTGACCAAAATGATGTACCTTACAAGGCTGCCCAAAAAGAAGATCAATCTGCAGTCTGTAAGCATGATATAGGAAGTCCAGATCAGCCTAGATACATAAATTTGTCCACTCATCTATCTGTTGATCAAAGTGCTGAATACTGCAATTTAATGAGGCAATTTGCTGATGTGTTTGCCTAGGAGTATAGTGATCTGAAAACGTATGATAAGAAGATAATCCAGCATAAAATCCCTCTGGAGAAAGACACCATTCCTTTTAAACAGAAGCTGAGACCAATAAATCCTATGCTTCTTCCTCTAATTGAAAAAGAAATTAAAAAAATGTTCGCTGCCAACATTATAGTTCCTCTTAGATATTCAAAATGGGTAGCCAACCTAGTAGTGGTGAGGAAGAAAAGTGGAGAAATCAGACTGTGTGTTGATTTCAGAAACTTAAACAAATGCTCTAAGAAAGACAACTATCCTCTACCAAAGATGGAGCATTTGCTGCAAAAGGTCTCAGGAGCCAAAGTAATGTCTTTCTTGGATGGTTTTTCAGGCTTTAATCAGATTGTTGTGCATCCAGATGACCAAGAGAAGACTGCATTTACCACTCCTTGGGGCACTTTTATGTATGCCAAGATGCCTTTTGGGTTGATGAATGCTGGAGCCACCTTTCAGAGAGCTATGGATATAGCATTTGTGGGAGAGAAGGATAAATTTGTCCTTATCTACCTTGATGACATAACAGTTTACTCCAGCAGCCATCTAAAAGATGTCTTAACACAACCTGATGCTGATGGAAGAAGGGCAAAATGGATTGCAAAGATGATAGAATTTAATATAGAATTAAAACCCACCAAACTTGTCAGAGGTCAAGGTCTTGCCAGGTTGTTAGCTGAAGAAAATTGCAGATCTTTGGATATTGATTCCCTGTGCACAATTGCAGAAATTGGTCAGATAGATAAAGAAGAGGAAGCAGCTGAACCAGACAGAGAGCAGTCAGTGGCAGAAAATATAGCTTCTTGTGAGTGGTATTCTGCAATAATTAATTTATTGTTGAAGCAATAAATCCCTTCAGGATTTAGTCAAAGTCAAGCCAAGACTATAAAGCTTAGGGCAGCTAAATATTGCATTAATCAAAATCCGCTTTACTGGAGGGATCCATCTGGAGTGCTTTTAAGGTGTCTGGAGAAAGAAAAGTCAATAAAAGTCATGCAGCAATTTCATTCCAGCATGTGTGGAGGGCACCATTATTGGAAAACTACAACCCACAAAATTCTCAGAGCTGGGTACTATTGGCCCACTTTATTTTCTGATGTATTTTCTTTTGTTAAATCTTGTGACAGGTGCCAAAGATTTGAAGGAAAACAACAGTTGAAGTCCCTGCCCTTAAAACCAATACATGCAAAAGGTCATTTTCAACAGTGGGGCTTGGATTTCATTGGAGAAATCAATCCACATTCCAGTGGCCAACACAGATGGATATTAGTAGCCACTAATTATTTCACTAAGTGGATTGAAGCAATTCCTACCAGAAAGGCTGATCATAATGTGGTCATGAAGTTTTTGACAGAGAATATCTTCAGCAGATTTGGTTGTCCACATAAATTAGTCACAGACAATGCAGCAGCCTTCAGGGCAAAGGAATTGGTGGAAATGTGTGATTCAATGGGTATTAAACTTGTTCATTCCACCTCATACTATCCTCAAGGTAATGGTCTAGCAGAATCCTCTAATAAAAGCCTGATAAGGATAATTAAGAAGCTGTTAGAGGACAACAAAAAGAATTGGGATTCAAAGCTCAAGTATGCACTGTGGGCTGACAGAGTGACCATTAAAAAATCCACAGGGAATTCTCCTTTCAAGCTGGTATATGGCACTGAAGCTATATTCCCAATTCAGTTAACTCTCCCTGTGGCAAAATTCCTTCAAGAAGAGCAGAATGAGGAAGAAGAAATGGCAAAGAGGATCACTGATTTAGCAAAAGTACATCAGATTAGAGAACGATTGAAAAGACTGCAGCACATCAGAGAAAGATCAAGGAAGTTTTTGACAGGAAGGCAAAAACACATAATTTTCAGGTTGGTTACTTGGTTTTGAAGTGGGATGCATTGAAAGAAAAGAAAGGCAAGCATGGAAAGTTTGATGCTTTCTGGATAGGCCCTTTTATTATTTCACAGATTCAAGAGAACAACACCTTCATACTGAAAAGTATGGGAAGAGATACAGTTTTTGATGGCCTAGTTAATGAGCGTTTTCTGAAAAATTATGTTGTTTAAGGTCTTTGGCCTTAAAGATTGTAAATATTTTGTTTTTATCAGTTTTGTATAGGCAAAGTAGACTCCATGCCTAATGGAACACTAGGAATTTTGTTAATTTGTTTTCATCAGGAAGGCATTGATCTGCAGGTTCTTGAGACCTCACAGGGAGGATCTCATCCCTAGAAGGAGCCAGTGTTAGCTCTGCTATGCACTTGTGTGTTTGGAGGACCAAATGACTACCGTGGCCGTGTGTCTTTACAAGGAGGGAGCTCACAGCAGTTTATTTCATCCTTTCACCTTTGTTTGCTTTATACCCTCGTAACCCCTTTATCTCTATTTTCTTCTAAAACCTTGTGTAAACCCGTTTTCGGCCAAAGCCCCTCAGTACTAAAGTCTAAACCCATGCGACCGTTTTCACGGGACTGCGCGCCTGTACCGCCCCTTTCTCGTCAAATCAATGTAAATCCATGTATTTAACTCCGCGCCGTCCGATCTTACCCCGCCGCGATCCGACGATATACACTACTCCCGCCACTGCAAACTGCACGCTTGATAGCCCGCGGGGAAAGCGGTTTCCCCGTCGTCCCATCCGCCACGCGTCGCTATTATACTGGATCGCTCCTCTGCATACGGATACCGCCCGCCTCCGATAAGCGGTGCGGGGAAACCGCTTACCGCCGTCCTGTACAATCCCCGCGCATTATCTCCCGCGTTGTTTGACCTCCCGATAGCCGTCGGATCTGCCCAATCATGATCCGACGACCCACATTTCTCCATTCACGTATCTCCCAATAGACTCCATAAACTAATCTCGGTCGTCCGTATATGTGATCCGACGGTTCATAGTTGCTCTGCCCCGCGTCTTCCCATCGCCTCCCGCCATGAGATCGCAGCCATCCGTCAGTTCTATCCAACGGCTAGCATTCACTCCCAGGCCCTCGTCCATTTTCCATGCGGTTTTCATGTTTTTGGCCTGCCCTGTGCACCCGAAGGAGGAAGGAGGCCATGATCCAGCACTCTGCGCATTAAATCTGCAACAACTGCATTCAACCAGCAGCACGGCCAAGGAAGGAAAGTACAGCCTCGAGCAGTTAAACGCCTTCAACAGTTATGGAATTCCTTCAATCTAGCACTCCACCGGTTCATGAAGTACAACAGAGTACCAGACAGGGTCATTTTGTCCATTAAAACAATCAGAGTGTATCAGAGACCCATATCAAACAGTTAATGTGGTTGGTGGTCCATTATGACCCCTCCACGCATAGGATAGTAGACATTTTGTAATCAACCTCCATATATACCCAGAAACAAAATGTAATGGGGGTTGATGAATGTTATTTGGATGTAAGGTTCAACTTCTGGAGACTGTAACTACTGTGATACCTGCAGCGTCTAGTCTTCATTTTCAGCTAATGCAAGCTTCTTTTGCTGTTAATTGCTCACTTTCCACTTCTTCTTTGTTCCAGGTTGTGCCTGTTATGCACTTTTCATGTGGTCTTGATGTTTAGAATTAGAGGGGCTATCATCCCACCTCTGTGTTAGAATCTAGTATGTATTATTGAATGTGTATGCAGGTTTCTATTGTTTTAATGCTAGAGAGCTGTCATCCTGTCTGTGCATTAGGAAATAGATTTACAGACCTTTTAACTGATTGCAGCTGGCCATCACAAGGTCCTGTGCATCTGCTGGTGTGATCAGTATTCTCCATTTCCACTTAATCCTCAAACTGTGAGTAATTAGTGGTCTAAAGCCTTGTAGTCTGGGGATGTTCCCCATGTCTGGGGTTAAGCATAGTAGAAGTGGTTATCTGGCTTGAATATGCATCATTTCTTCCATTCATTCACCATTTTCCAACATTTTGGTTGAGTTTGTAATGTTCCCGAGCATCTCTGATATACAACCTAGTAGAGTTTCTTGGGGTGATAACATGAACAACACGGGAAAACCCTAAACAACCAAAACCCTAACCCCAGGAGATGGAACACCAAGAGTTTGTGGGCCCCGTTGGGCTTAGTTGGGTAACCAACTTCCCGGGGTCGTAACTTGGTCATATTATCTCTATTTGGCGTGTACGATACTTTGTTGGAAAGATCTCTTCGAGTACTACAGGATTTGCGACAAGCCCTTTCTTATGACTACGGGTTTGCTGCGGACCTCAAAAAAATGTCGTTTAAGGGGTCAAAACTACTCTGGAAGTTCAGGACCTGAAAAACTGCTAAAAAAAATGCTAAAATAAACAAGGAAACAGATGAAACTGACTGGAGGTCTAGGTGGAATAGGCGGTTGGCCACCAATATCCACCTAGATCACGGATATACAACAATTTGGATTCCTTGGTGAGGACCCACAAGATCCCATCAGTTGGCTCACTCATTGAAGCCAAACCCAGGAACCATGTCAGAAAGGAGATAGGGTAATACTTGGAGCAACTGAGACAGATTACCACCAAGGAGGGCTTGGAGGTGGATAGACAGATAATGCACAACTACATTGGTGGCCCTATCCAAATGCGGACAATGTTGATCATGCTTCAGAAGGAAGTAGAAATTGGTTCCAAATCATTGTACCCAGATGCCATGGAGGCTAGAGTTCGCTTCAAGCCAAACACCATCACACAGTTTGGGGATGTCATTGCACAGTACCAGGCTTGGCACCGCTACATGACCGACAAACATCAAGTGGAAGTTGTTGAGCTAGAGTTTCCCCAAACTCAAGCATCATAGTGTTTTTGTCTTGTTAGGCTGTCAAGTTGTCTCTAGTCTCATATGGGTACTAGTGTAAATTGTAATATTATTTGTAATTAATTTGTAAGTGGAATTCCAAGAGTCAATATTGGAATGCGAACAGTCATGATGTCATGTAATGAGTTATTTTGTAAAGAAGTTGAAGAGTCATGATGTCATGTAATGAGTTATTTTGTAAAGAAGTTGAAGAGTAATGAGGGTAGTCCAAAAGTCACAGAGGGGAGTTGAAGGGTCACCCCCTCTTGTTATAAATAGAACCTCATAACTCATGTAAAGGGTTTTTGGGAGGCAAGTTTTTGGCTAGGCTTAGGCTTAGAAAGAGCTTGGGAGTTTTGTGAGAGCCTTGGCTTCTCTACAGCATAGAGGGAGTATACTTCTTTGGAGGAGCAGGAGCTTGGATGTCATTATGCTCGTGTGTTCCTTTCAAGTTGCATAGAAAGAGCTTAGGCTTAGAAAGAGTTGCCTAGGCTTAGAAAGAGTTGCTTAGGCTTAGAAAGAGCTTGGGAGTTTTGTGAGAGCCTTGGCTTCTCTACAGCATAGAGGGAGTATACTTCTTTGGAGGAGCAGGTGTTTTTGACTTCACGTTCCACTATTGGGGCTAATGGTTCGTCAATGGTGTATGTATGATTGGAACTTTCACTTTTAATAAAAGCTCAAAGCCGACATGCTTTCATGCATATGTTGTGAATATAGTAGGACTATTCTTGTTGTATTTGCAATGTATGTTATTTAACTTACACTTATGCTTATGAACTATTTCGTTTGCATTTGTATGAATCTTGTTGAATGCGTGTTGTTGTATTAATTTGTCACTGTTAACTTGTGGACTATTTTGCATATTATCTTGTGATGTCATTATGCTCGTGTGTTCCTTTCAAGTTGCATACTATTATAGGCTTCTAAGGGGCTCACTTCTTTTTCCCTTCGTGTGTTGGAACCTTCATGCATCGCACTTGACCTTTTACAGGGTCACACACTTGTTCTCACCAAAGATATCGTGCACCACTTTATGTGTATTCGTAACCAAGTCATATCATTAACACCCCACTATTGGGACTCCTACTCCAAACGGTGTGAGGTCTAGTTGGGAGTTCATATCGAGGAGATCCCCTGAATATTGGTGGGTCCAACACTGTCAACACATACCTTACCTCATTCCTTCCACGCATATTCTTCAAGTGTAGGAGCCCTAAAACAAACCTTCTTGTGTCAGTCTAGCACAAGGTTTCCTACATGACTCAATTTCTGATCCACATCAGATCTGAGGTAAGACAAAATACTTATCCTTAGAACAAAGATTCTGAACTCGATATCATTACAGCTAAAGACTATATAAGAACTTAGTAATTTGTGCGAAAATCAATACCTAAAACAAAGGAATCCATCCTTCTTTCTATTGTTGATCAATCAGGCAGTCTGCACTCATAGTCCACTTCATTTTGTCTTACCTTCAAACTTTCAGAGGGAGTAGATCATGGAGACTTATCAACAAACTTCTCCCAGTGATTTCTTTCACTTTCACTCTTGCTTGGGCTTATCCTCACCTAAGCTCTGATACCATGTTAATTTTAGGTTAACATGTTCTTTGCTTAGGATGGTTACTTCAACATTCCATATAGCCCATTTATCAATCCATTTCATTTCCATTATTAATCACATTGACAGTGACTGAAGAAATAACATAAATGATAAATGCAGGAGAGAGTACAATAATTCATTGTCAAAATTGACTTGCCAATTTGAAGATCCAATATCACTGCTCTTAGATAAATAGCTGGCCCAAAAATCCAATTATAGAGAAGACAAATTGTGCCCTCTTAGGCTTGTGTCATACTGCTGTAGAAGCTTCTAGTTTCTAGTGTTCTAGTTAGGGTTTGTTGGCAAGCTGCTACAACCCTCTTCCACTACTCCTAGACCCCTTTCTTTACTGTGGCCTCCCTTCAAGCTAATATTCCCACATTCCTCTATTGTCCTGGGCTATTTCCAACCCTCTAATATGCCACATGACCTCCTAGCTTCAAGGGGATTAGGCATGTGGTCCTTCCTCTAGCCACAAACAGTCACACGACCTCCAGACCTAAGGAAAATAAGGCCTGTGGTCCACCTGGAGGTGCTCCTGAAGAATGCAGCCTGCTCATGATCCGAAGTCTATAACTTGTTGCAAATGTGGAGGGATGTCATCAATTGCTAAAGGCTATACTCCCATAGTCAACCCCTCCACGTTGTGCGTGAACTCGCGCAACTCATCATGTTACTCCCCCTCCTCCTAGGAGACTTCTCATTGTAATGTCCCCTATGGATTAATTGCCCAAGGGAGGATGAAGTAGCTTATCCAACCCTATAGGTTATAGTCTTTCATAAAGGGGGAAAGCCATTATCCAATGTTTTGGGGCAACATTGGGTAAATTTTGGGGCAACTGGGGCAAAAAGCCCAAATTAGGGGCTACAATTGTAACCTCTCACATTAATTTAAGGATACAAACCCCCACAAGGAAATCTATAAATATGAGAGAGTTAGAATCATTTTTTCATCATTGAATTGGATTAAATTGTCTCTATTGTTTATTGAGCCTAAGGCTCTGAGGGTCTTAACACCCCTTTCTTCTTGATTAGTTTTGGTGAAGGCGATCCCTCCCTAGCTAATCCCGTCTAGTTTCAGTGGAGTTGATGCCACAATACCTAGACACCTCTTTTCTTTGTTTTGGCACAACATCTCTTCTTGGAAACCACTCGGTTTTGTTTGGTTAGCAACGAAACTACTCTACGATTTGTTTAAAGTAGTGGAAGTCTACCCTACAAAGAGTTTGTTGTGGCAACAGATTTTTTGAGATCTCTTGGAAGGCACTGAGGGAAAATAGAGGCCAATGAGGCCCTATCCTAGGAGAGGAGACCCCTTTTTATTGTTTATACGATCACTGAGCTCTGGTCCAGAAAGAAAAGGATTCTTATCTGAAGTTGACAAAAAGGACTGAGGCCATTGTGGCCTACAACAGTAGGAACAAAAGTTGCGGAAACTCGCTCTGAGGCATCCAGACAGCAAATAACCCCCCCAAACAATATTAGAATATATCTCTATATCTCTATTTAGTAATGCTCAGTCTTTTAGATGTTTCTATTCTTATTCTTTTAGCAGTTTCTTAGATGAAACTGTTTGTTCGATATTCTACATAGAAACCTGATGTTTCTATTCTTGTAAATATCTTTGTA
Organism: Pinus tabuliformis; assembly: GCA_031772625.1. Lineage (NCBI taxonomy): Eukaryota > Viridiplantae > Streptophyta > Pinopsida > Pinales > Pinaceae > Pinus > Pinus tabuliformis. Next base: position 340,948,348 of record CM062810.1, on the reverse strand, counting down.
TTATCATTGAGCTGTTTGCTCCATGTGAATTAATTCATTGAACATTCTTTTATGGTATCAGAGCAAGGTTAAGAGATTCTTCTTGAAACAGTAATTCTCTTTGCATTGTAATCTCTTGAGTCCTTTCTAAGGTCGAGCCCTCTGTAAGCCAGGCAGCCTTCACTGAGTCTTAGCCTCGGCTTTGCTCGCTGTGATAAAAGCTTACAGTCGTCCATCTCGATACAGAATTGGATTCTTCTCTTGCATGATCATTTTACTAAGGAAATAACTTTGTGGCGGCGACTGTTTTCGTGGAAGCGGAATTTTTTTTTGGCTGGCCAGTTTGCTTGGAATATTGAATCCAGCTATTTTCTTCGACCACATCGTGGAATCCCTCAGCAATCATCAGCAATCGTGATCCAGGTGTTTTCTCTCGGTTTATAACTTATTTGTTTTTTAAAAATCGGAGTCGTGGTCTGAAAATTTGATCTGCGGGCAACTGTCTATTTTTTTATTTTCAAACGCTGTGCAAACAAGTGATATACGCTTGTGATATTTTCAAACGCTGTCAAACTTGTGATATACGCTTTGAAACCCGAGGATATTTGAAACCCGTGGATGGTATTACAGTTAAAACTCGTGGATATATATATATTTCAGAACTCTTAGATATATATCTGAAAACCCGTGGATATTTGAAACCCTGTAATTCGCGTGTAACCTCAAACCCGTGGATATACGCGTGTGCTGTGAAACCCGTGGCTCTAGATCTGAAACCCGTGGTTCATTGTAACCTGTGCAAACGCCGTTATATTATCTCAGTCAAACCCGTGGATCTGAAACCCGTGTTTTTAACCTGATTTACGTAATACGTAACCTGATGTAATACGTAATACGTAACCTGTCATCCGCGTGTTATAAAAATCCGTGGTTCATTGTAATAGCTGAGACGGAATCGTAACCCGTGTTTATAAAACACATATGCGTGGTTATATTCACCTGTGGGTTTTTCGTATATAAAATAGCTGAGACGGAACGTGCAGTTTTGATAACTCACGTGGTTCAAACTTCAAAACATATGACCAGTCGCTGAGCTGAGACGGAACGTGCATAGCTCACGTGGTCCTTTTTTCAAAAGCATATGACCTGTAGCTGAGATGTTTTTGTGTGGGCCATTTTGATACCTGAGACGTGTATATATATATATCCGTGGTGTTTGCTGACAGTGGGTTACCATTCAGCAGAAGTGTGAATCTGAGACAGCACATGTGGGTCCATTTTTCATCATTTATATTTGCTGTATTTGTGGTTCTGGTTGCCGGCAGTGGGTTACCAATCAGCGGAATTTTTTTTCTTGTGATCCTGGCAGTCTTCATTACAAACTCAGACCTGTGACATCTGTTTATTGCATCAGTATACTCTTATGGTAGACCGGCATTTTCTTGTGGAAAACTGTATTCTCAGAACTGTATTAGCAGTATTACTATTGTTTTAGACAGCTGAAAGTCTGTTCTTTAAATCTTCACCAGCATAAGCAGTCAGCTACATTGTTCTTGTGTGTCTTACTTTTTCTCTTTGTGAAAATGGCCACACTTACCAATCTGATGTTAGAAGGAAATCAACGGTTTAATGGCAGCAACTATAACATTTGGAAACAAAGACTGCTGACCATTTTTGAGTACAGGCGTCTTGATCAACTCATTTTGGGCAAAGAGCTTCGTCCAGGTACAGCCGGGACCGATCAAGATAAATTTGATGATCGAAATCGAGAGGCTGTTATGCTTCTCAAGCTCTCTGTCGCTGATGATCAGTTACCACAGATCCCTTCTGGCAAGACAGCTGCTGAAATCTGGCAACAGTTGAAAGAATTGCATGAGACATCTGATAAAAGCAGAGCTTTTTTTCTCAAAAATCAGTTGTTCTCCATCATGATGGATGAACATATGTCTTTACAGGAACATCTCAACAAAATTAAAGACATTCGAGATCAGCTCGACGCCATTGGTCGGACCATGGAGGAAGAAGATATGGTAGTCATTACCCTGAAGAGTCTACCAAAATCTTATGAACACTTCATTGAAACACTCAACATTACAACCACAAATGTTGATCTGAAGTTTTCAGATTTATGTACCAAACTTCTGCAGCAAGATAGGTGGAAACAGCAGTTTGGTAGTGGTACTGCATCAGTGCCCTTGGAGAATGCATTTGCTGCAAAATATCAGTCCTCTCAGTCTTTTCAGCAGAGAGGATCATCTCAGTCTTTTGATCCTAACAGGAAGAAAAGTGTACAGTGTAATTACTGTCACAAGTTCGGTCACATGAAGAAAGACTGCAGGCAGAGGATTGCTGCTGAACAAAAGAAACAGGGAGGGTCACATCAGACAGCGAATGTTGCAGAACATTCCGAGCAGACAGATTCGGCCTTTTACGCCTTTATGGCTAAAAGGTCTTCAGAACATGTTCCTTCCTCTGCATGGTACATTGATTCTGGTGCATCACGCCACTTCTCTCACAGGCGTGACTGGTTTATTGACTTTTCACCTTTCAGTGATTCAGTTGTATTTGGTGGAGGTGAAAAGTACACTGTTGCTGGCAGGGGTACAGTTCAAATTCAGTCTGGTGGACGCACGCTCATATTTCTAAATGTATACTATGTTCCTGGTATGGAGATTAATCTGCTCTCTGTCAGTCAGATTATGAGGAATTCTCCTCAGCTTGATGTTGTGTTCAGTGCACACAAGTGTTCCATCATTGACAGGGAGACCAGTCTGACAGTTGCTACTGGCCTCGAGGACCATGGTCTATACAGGCTACTTGACACCGGTGACTTTCCAGAAGTGGCACTAGCAGCTCGTGTCTCTCCCATCAGTACTCTATGGCATCAGCGATATGGGCATCTCAATATGCAGTATCTCTCTCAGCTCTCTCGGGAGGGACTTGTGTCAGGATTACCTGATATTCAGACTCAGCAGTTGGGGGTATGCAGCGCCTGTCAAGCAGGAAAGCAACATCGGTCGTCATTCAAAAATGGCGAATCTTGGCGCGCATCCCAGGTACTTCAGTTACTTCATGCTGATATTTGTGGTCCTATGAATACAGCTTCTATAACTGCTTGCAAATACTTTTTACTTATTGTAGATGACTTCAGTCGAAAGATGTGGGTGTATTTTTTAAAAAATAAATCTGATGCTCTTAGTACCTTTCAGAAGTTTAAAACTTTAGTTGAAAACGAATCTGGTTGTAATATCATGACCCTTAGGACCGACAATGGGGGGGAATTTTGTTCCTCAGCTTTTGCCAACTTCTGTGATATTCATGGCATCAAACGTCAATTCACCACACCTTACACTCCCCAGCAGAACAGTGTTGTCGAGCGTCGCAATCGCACGGTTGTTGAAATGGCTCGTTCCATGTTACAACACCGGAGTGTTCCAAACAAATTCTGGGCTGAAGCAGTATTTACTGTTGTTTACCTTCTTAACCGATCCCCTACTCAGGCTGTTAAAGGGAAGACTCCTGAAGAAGTGTGGTCTGGTCGTAAGCCTAAGATCAGTCATCTCAAAGTTTTTGGCTCAGTTGCATATGTTTGGATTCCATCTGCTAAGCGATCTAAGTTGGATTCCAAAAGTCAGAAACTCATGATGACAGGTTACAGTGATCATCACAAGGCTTATAGGCTGATAGATATAGCCACTGGTCGACTTAGCTTCAGTCGAGATGTAGTATTTGATGAAGACAGAGGATTCTTTCAGTCTTCTTCTTCTGAGCAGCGTTCTGAGGATCCGCCTCACAGTGTTCTTCTTCCAGTCAGTCCATCTGATGGGAGGGATGATGTAGCATCAAGATTTGATACTACTCTATCTGAGCTTCCTCCAGAAGCTAATCCCCCTCTTGCTGTCCCTATTGCTCTTGAGCCTGCCTCTCTTCCTCCTGATATTGGTCCCTCTAATCCTGATATTGGTTCTTCTTCTCTTCGGCCAAAATGGTGGGCTAAAACCATAGGTGATCTCCGGGATGATGAGCTCCTTGAAGGTAGAACTTCTAGGCATAAGAACAGACAACAGTCTACAGTCAATTTTGCTCTTATGGCTAACCTTCACAGTACTTTTGAGCCTCAAACATACTCAGAAGCTAAGGGTATATCTGAGTGGGAACAGGCTATGAAAGCAGAATTTCAGAGTCTTCAGAAGAATCACACATGGACTCTTTCTGATCTTCCTGCAGACAAAAAACCCATAGGCTGCAAATGGGTGTATAAAGTCAAATACAAAGCTGATGGAACCTTAGACAAGTATAAAGCTCGGCTTGTGGCTCGAGGATTTTCACAGCAGGAAGGCATCGACTATGAGGAGACTTTTGCTCCTACAGCCAAGATGAGTACTATCAGGCTTGTGCTTGCCCTAGCAGCTCAGTTCAATTGGAAAGTTCATCAGATGGATGTCAAAAGTGCTTTCCTAAATGGTGATCTCCAAGAAGAAGTCTACATGACGCAGCCTCCAGGATTCAAGGTTGCTGGTCAAGAACAGAAAGTGTGTCGGTTAGTTAAAGCAATCTATGGATTGAAACAAGCTCCTCGGGCTTGGTACATAAAAATTGATCAGTATCTGACAGATCAGGGTTTTCAGCGGAGTCCATCTGATGCAAACCTGTATATCAAGCATACTGATGATGATATCTTGTTTGTAGTTGTCTATGTGGATGATCTTATCATTACTGGCAGCTCTGCACATTTGATCCATGGGATCAAACAAGATCTATGCAGAACTTTTGAGATGACAGACTTGGGACTTCTTCATTACTGTCTGGGGGTTGAAGTGTGGCAGTCTGAAAATCAGATCTTTCTTTCTCAGTCCAAGTATGCCAAAAATCTTGTGGAAAGGTTCAGAATGCAGGATTGCAAACCGGCCACGACTCCTATGGAACCAGGGCTCAAACTTTCAGCACAGTCATCCTCTCCTCTTGTGGATGAAACTTTATTCAGGCAATTAGTGGGCAGTCTCATCTATCTTACTGCTACCAGACCTGACATCAGTTTTGCAGTAAGCTACATTTCTCGCTTTATGTCAGCTCCTAAAGCTGATCATTGGATAGCAGCAAAGCGGGTGCTACGATATGTGCGTGGTACTTCTGATTATGGCCTCTTATATACTCACAGCTCCACTCCTATTCTCAGTGGCTACACTGACTCTGACTGGGCCGGTTCGGTTGATGACCGTAAATCTACAGCTGGGTATGTGTTTAGTCTAGGATCTGGAGCTGTTACTTGGACTAGTAAGAAGCAACAGGTAGTGGCTCTCTCCTCAACAGAAGCAGAGTATCGGGGAGCAGTTAAGGCCGCCTGTGAGGCAGTTTGGCTTCGTCGTATGCTTGCAGATATGCATGTTTTTCAGACAGGGCCTACTTCTTTGTTTTGTGATAATCAGGGAGTGCTCAAACTTGCCAAGAATCCTGTCTTTCATGAACGAACAAAGCATGTGGAAACTCACTGCCACTACATTCGACAGCTGGTTGAAGACGGCTCAGTTCAGTTGCACTATGTTCCCACCACAGAGCAGCCCGCCGATATTTTTACCAAGCCTCTTGGTCCTGATAAATTTGTAAAATTTCGCGGGTCTATTGGTGTTGTAAATAGATTGAGCATTAAGGGAGGGTATTAGAATATATCTCTATATCTCTATTTAGTAATGCTCAGTCTTTTAGATGTTTTTATTCTTATTCTTTTAGCAGTTTCTTAGATGAAACTGTTTGTTCGATATTCTACATAGAAACCTGATGTTTCTATTCTTGTAAATATCTTTGTATTATCATTGAGCTGTTTGCTCCATGTGAATTAATTCATTGAACATTCTTTTAAACAAAGCGGATACATCTGGGAGCAACAAACAACCCAATCGATGGTAGTGAGGCCCTAACCAAGGTCATCTGGAGCAGAAAAGGTTCTTTGCAGGTATTATTAAGAGACTACGAACGATACCTTGTCCCACAGTGGCAAGTCCAAGCACCAATCCGTAGTAGGGAATCAACCAAATTAGCAGTGGGTCAGCAGCTGTCTTTATACCAAATTTGAACCAGCGACCAACAACAGTGAGTTATCACAAGGCATCAGCTTGTGGACTGATTTCTGAGGCCAACTATAAGGACGAGTCAATGGTAGCAAACGACTATGGCACAGTGAGGGAACTGATCTATAAAATTGGTTATGAAGTCGGGATAAATTAGTAATCTAGCAAAGCAATAGCTGATAGTGTTAGGTGGTCTTCATAATTTGTCATTACAATCAAAGGCGTATTGGTGAATTTTTGGTGAATTGGATCTATTGTTCTTTGGGCAATCAACCCTAACTCATTGTGTTTGTTGAAGAATTGTATCACTATTGGATATATTTATTATTGTTGGAAATATTATGTTATTCAATGATACCTAGTGTTGAATGAATGAATAAATGTGCATTGTTGTTGTATCATCTTTTGATATATTGGGAACCCTAGCCAATATAGAAACCCTAAAGGCAATAAAATTCCCTTGGGATATTAGACTCGTTCTATTCTCATGGGCGTTGCTCCTCTATGATAGTAAGGGGACTAACCTTGGGGATGGGTTGGTGCCAAGTTTGTGTTCACAAAACCATAATGTGTCAGTGACTGAGCACCCATAAAAACAACAAAAATATCATATATGACAAAAACCTAAAAACACTAAAAAAATTCAGAAAACCAAAATTTTCTTACCAATGGCACTTCATCGAGCACCTTGGGGTAGGGCTAACTCAACATCATCTCAGAAATTTGTGCCTGAGTAAGCATAATCGTCAATCACAACATATTGTTCTCCAAACTAGGAGAAGAACACTTGATCAAACCAACACACTACATGCCCCCCTCAAGTCTCCCCATCAACTATATCCAATGCATCATACATGGATTAGAGGGTAGTGGGAAAGGAGCGATCACTCTTGGCCACATAATCGACACTCTCTCCAAGAAAGAGGACATAAGAATACTTCCATAGCCAAATTACTTTTGCCTTCTGGTCCTGCATTTTGTGAGTTGGTCCTTCATATTGGCCAACAACTCTTCACACCAATTGAGAAGTGTAGGCTTTAGGCATCTCACTGTGATATCCATCTGTGCTCTAGAGGCCAATTGAGACCTTGTTGAACTTCCTACATGGGTAATAGTAAACAAAATGGTTTGGAGAGTGAGTTCAATCACCTCCTTGATTGGTACTTTACTGCTCACTTTCCTTTCCCCGTGCACAAAATATCAGACCACATAATCGTTCATGCTTTCCTCACCTGTATTCCTCGCTCCTGCCACAACCATCGAGGCTCCCCGCCTCGATAAGTCAGTAAGGAACATATATCTCCAACCTCTAGGACCAAAGGTTGGTCTTGTACCATAAGTGTTGCTCAGCGAGATCCCACAACCCGATTAGTCTTTGAAGGACCCAACTTGACCCTTCATATTCTGTGTTTTGAAAAAATTGAGCAAGCCACACTGTCGCAATGCTTTCACTATGGGTGGATGCATAAGAGCCCTCATATCATCTTCTTGGTGCTCTCTTTCTTTTCACTCAATCATCCTTCTTGAATACCTGTCATAATAACATGCAAACAAGTCAGCATTTTACCCTATTTGTTGTTGGCCCTAGATCTAAGAATTATATGCCTTATTGCTCCCTAGGAGAACCACACAAGGTGGCCATCGCCCCCAAGCATAAGCTTACAAGGCGACCTACTTTATCGAAGTTGCTCCCAAGCCTCTAGATTGGGGGCAATGGCACCCTCGAGCTCAAAAAGAGGTTTGTTAGGGGTCAAATCTTAGACAAATTCAAGCAAAAACTACTAAAATGATGAGGAAGGGCAAGAGAAATACCCGGTGAAAGCGAAAAGTTGATTGGTGCCCTATGCACACTAGGATATTGATCCAAAGTTTAAGGGGTAGGGTTGGGTTTTCTCCATTAATCTAGTTTTGTAAAGAGCGATTGTGCAAATGAATCCAATTTGGCCCAATTTCTCTTATAGTAGGGCCTAAATCACTTGAAAGTGGGTGCTCTCCGCTTAAACAATTTTTGTGATTCGGATCTCATTTTTATGCATATTTTATGTTCAATTGACCCTTTTGTGAGATGTTATGGATCAAGTTTGCAATGGTTCTTTTTGGAGCTTTTTTGTGCCACCGTCATCATGGATTCTAGGTGTGTTTTTCTTGACCTTGGCAGATAGGGGTACGTCTCTCCCTATCATTTGCAATGCATTATTAACTGTTGTTGCCATCTTCATTGTGCCTTAGGTCTGATCTCGTTAGGTTGCGACGGTAACTCTTCTTTATTTGCACATCTTAACGTGTACAATAGAGCCTTCCTATATATGGATGCCCTACTTTAGCACCTGCTTTCCATTTTGGTGTCCATGTTGTGTCTTTTGATAGGTTCGAAATCCTTCCTTCAGACCTGCCATGAGTTTGAATTTGAGCCTCATTTTCTCTCTTTTGCCTCAGATCCTAGCCATACCCTGAGAGAATCCCAATTTTTTTGTACCTTACGATTGTTGATTTGCATTGCCTCTTATGCTTACACATGTCAATTCATCCCAGCCTCACTTATAGTCATTCCAGTCACATTGTCATTGGCCCTATTGTTAGCTTTTGCTTGGTGTTTTTACCCTTTCTGGAGAGACTACTACAATGAGTGGGTTTCTTTTGCTAGCCTTTCTACTTCACATTGCTTAAGGTGGTGCCATTAGCTTGGAACAATTTGTTACCCTCTATATCACTCGTTTCTCTAGGGTGTGCTTCCTTTGTATTCTTCTCATGCTCGTTAAACACTAAAGGGTAGCAAGCATCCATGTATCTCTTTCTTAGGCTCGTTAAAACCTCATGAAAAAGACACCTTGTATCAAGCATACTACTACCTCTTCTTCAAGCTCGTTAAACAATGAAGAAGACACCTTATCAAGTATCCCTTGATCTCTTTTGCAGGCTCATTAAAACTAAATGAAAAAGACACTTTCAAGCTTACTTTTCTCTTTCAATGCTCATTAGACTATGGAGATACAAAAAAAAAAAGACGGGGAGTATTTTGGTAATCTATCATTCAAAATGGCAGCATCAGTCGCATCGCCCTTGAACATGGAGCCTGTTTGCGTCAGTATCTTATAGATGGGTTTTAGCTTGCCTAGGAGTCTTTTTACTCCTCCGACTAGTTACACTTCTAATCATTATCAAGTGTGCTTCAATGTCTCCTATGTTGTTGCATGATATCATGTGGTGCTCATTAATCAATGATGTCAAGTCACTTTTGTGTCATGCCACTATATGTTCAAGGGAAGTTTAAACCTTAGTCAACCATTTGCAATCCTCGTTGACCTTTTATGTTGACCATTCCTGTGTTAGTTGTACTTGGTGAATTCATCCGTTCACATCATCCCTCGTCTATTCCGTGTCAATTGATGGGGAATACTTTAAGACCCTCCTTCGATTGATCTTCTCCTATCGACTTCAACTCATTATCCAAGAGATAGATCTAGGAACCACTAGTACCTTGGAGCTTGTAGTCCTAAGTGGTAGGCTTCCCCGTGAAGCATAATGGGTTTACCTGATTGACTCCTAATTGATCAAGTCCATGAATGTTTGACATCAGCTCATTTATTCATACTCAGTGGATTGTGCTATGTACCTTAGGGTCCATTTACATCATTGGTGGGTTCCCTCACGTTTGTTAATGGTATATCTCAATAATCAACAATAAGATAATTTCTACCATGCTTGACATCAAACCATTTTATCAGATGTTGTAAATTGGTACCATCAAGGTTGAGTAGAAGACCTTGGCTATGGGGACATCTCACTCTTATATGTATTGAAAATGGTTGTTATTGATGTAAAAGGCTGTCCAAATGAAAGAGGAAATTACATAGTCAAATAGCATATTTTGAGACCTTTCCAACGATATATGGCATTCCCTCTAATTCCATAGGAATGAGGAGATATGAAATATTTTGTCAAGATGACCCAACCAAAGTATAAGAAGGCCCCATTTGGATACCCTATCTTTGAAGGCATTTTTACTCCAATTACCTAGCTCAAATGGGAGCATAGAATATATGGTTAGAAAGATTATTCCGAGACCTTTCCAATGACATATGACACACCTTCTAACTCTACATGGTTGAGGAGAAATGAATTTTTGAATATTCACTATACATTCTACCAATTGCATCAGTTGGTCCAGCTAGTGGACAAATCGGCCCTAACCAAACAACTCAGTTATTTGGTGATTGACCAGGTCATATTGCTTCTAGGCTTAAGCAACCTATGGAGGCCTCCTTGCAAACTTTGATTAGGGAATGAAACACTGATTTAGAAGAGGAAATCATCTGTACATGTGTATTAATCTATGCTTCTGCTATTCACTGTTTTCCAGTTATTATGTGGTTGCTGCAGTGTTCAGAATTTATATTTTTATGTTAATTAAATTCTGCAATTAATTTGTTTGATTGAGAACATAAGGACAACAGTCACCTAAGGCAGGAAAATTTAAGGTTTTCACGTCTAGAAACTATTATTTGGTTTAATATTCAATGTTTATTATCATACACCCTGAGAGGAGAGGAGGTCCCACTGTTTATGACCTTGGAACATTCCAGACACAGCATCCGATTGTTTATTATTTTGTTTAGTATTCGTGATGTATGACATATCGGACCAAACCTCCAAACCACCGTGCGATATCATACAAGAAGAGAGGAGGTTTTAACGTCACAGGAGGCCAACCAAGCACATATTCATGAGCAACCAATCAGCAGAATGAAAGGCTACTACCTCTGCGGACATCCTATAACTAGAAAGGAACTAAATCATTCTCCCTGTATTAATTTGATATCATAAACATAGTCCTTACGATTCATAATTACACTATCAGATATGTTCACAATGCCCTCCTTAATGGCGAATCCATACAGGGGATGAAGGGACACACACACACACATATATATGTGTGTGTGAGAGATCTATGGAAAACACTCTTTACAATAATAAATTATATCCAAAGTGTCCGAAGATATAGCAACCATGATACCTAAATAGTAAACATTAAACCAGAAATATACCTTTTCAATATTGTCCATCATAACGCCTTTGACCTCTGCAACCTGAGCCTTGGTTTTGGCTAACTTATTGATCTGTTCTGGATGCTGTGCACAATAGTCCATGTGCTCTTTCAATTTTGGCCTGCATGGTTGATCAACATGACAATATATCAACAAGAAATTCCCTTGGTGTTAATTAACCCAACTGGAATATATCCAAACAATGCGAGCACACACCTACCCAAATTCCTGGTTAAGACCGTTGGCAATAGCTACTTCAGCTCTTCCATCACTATATGTCTTCTTAAACTCATCTTTAATGCGCTCCAGGAAGGCCATCGGTACTTGTCTTCCAGCTGATTCATCTGCCACGACACAATATGCTGCAAAATCCAGAGAAAAAGAACGTATTTAATCCCAAATAATGAAACAGCACAACTGTTAAACTACTCAACCAACTAACCTCGCTGTCCTTGACTCCATTACAGGTTTGTGTGCATGCTCTAATAAAACGCCAAAGGAAACTATAACATCTCTAACATTGTGTCTAACATCCATTAGCCATTACCGTACCCAACCCACTACATTCACTACCCTGGGATCATTCATTGCAGGTTTCTATACGTGCTCTAAAACTGTCAACTATGATACCAACAACAACTTGATCCTCTGATAACCTGTAAGCCCATTAGATGGATGCCAAACATTGGCTAAACCCGCCCCAAGTAATATGATACCAATAGAAAAAGCAGAGGGGAAGTCCAGCATTGAAGAAATGTACAAGGTTTTCTATAGGGTGCACTCGACAGTATCCTGAGAGCAGAGATTCATCTAAACTAGGGTATGACATAAATTTAGAGGTTGCAAACCTCTATACAGTAACAGCCATCCATCTTAAACCTCTCCAATCTGTGAAGTATCAACAGGTGGTTCAATATATCCAGACTTCTACCTATTTGCATAGATCCCTCTCCTATACATTTAGAGGGTGCATATTTTCAAATTTCTATAGATTAACATATATCCATCTTAAACTTTCTCCAATCTAGTTACATAAATCTCTTGGAAATATCAACTGTAAAGAAGATTAAAAACGTTGAATTTAATTATCTACGATAATAAAAATAACATTAAATTTATCGACAATCCATTTATTTAAAACAAATTTACAAACAACCAAAATATAGCACTTTGCAAGATGTGAAATGTCAACATCATGAAATAGCTATAGCAAATGACACTGCGCCAAACCAAAATCATTGGCAATATGGCAGGATGCAAGATGTCAACCTCGTGACATAGCTATGACCAAATGGTGATTTGTCAAGCTGCCTAAACCGCACACAGAGTGGGTATAAGCCTTCACTTAAACTTGAAATATGCATCTTCGAACTTTGCAACTAACATGTACAGAAATATGTCATGTGAAATTGAAATATGGATTCCCACATATTACAACTTCCATGTACAGAAAGACAAACACAGACGCAAAGAATCAATGAATGAAACAATGGTTTGAAGGACCATTCCTCCCCTTTTCTTAGTCAAGGTTTTTTTGGATAACTAATACATATATGTCAACCAACTTTTCTTGGTCCAACCATTTCAGATAACTAATATCATATATGTCGATTCAGTCCTGAAAGAATATAATGTGCATATAAAATTGGTAAGCAATTCATGTGAACCATGCTACTTTCATGCACATAAATACAAGGACATACAAATTCGAAAAATTGAAGCACACAAAGTGCTAAAGGATCAATCCCAAACTATAAAATGCAGCCCACTTTTCTTATTACAAATATCTTGGAAGCGCTACAAAGTGAAAGTAACAAATTATAGCTATTGACAGATATTTATGGCTTTCAAACGATAACCCTGGCAAGACGCTAACTCCAGAGGTAATAATAAATATAATACGATTGGAATTAAATTAAAGGTGCCCAGTTCATGATTTATCCACAACATTAAATACAATAATAGTAATATTTTTCCATGACATTAAATATAATAATAATCATATTTTTAAGATAATATTTTACTTGTCTCGACCCTGTATCAGGCTTAATATTCATTAAGGATGACGGATCTGTTGGCATATGCGTACTAGTATTACCCGTTGAAGGGAATAAGCATCAAGAAAGCTCAAAGGCCGCTTCAAACGTAGTGCTTCTAGGTAATGCTAACAGCATTTGCCGGTTATCGGTTAGCATTTCAACTCCAAGAGCCTCATTTAACTTTGGTCTGCTTCGACAGAAACCAAGAAGACAGATTACAAAGAAGGCTACAGGAAAATTGATCTAGAGTATTTTCCCTTCAACGACATCGAATATATATGAGATAAAGATTATTAACACTACAGTAATTCATGTTGGCAATTTATATCAAGAAACAATAACCAAAAGGAAAAAAGAAAAGTTCATAATAGGCCAGAACAGGCCGCCGCCAATATTCACCGATTGAAATTTCCCCTCTTATTTAAAACAACTACAACTAATGCAGACTGGAGCTGGAAGTATTACTGAAAATATTATCCGATCTAGGGAAAAATGGGCCTCAAATTTAAAAGCAATTCAACGGACACTTACTAAATCCATCTTCAACGAGATAATTAAAGGTGTGGTGTTGACAGTCAAATGTGAACTTATTGCTGGTGGCCGGGAGCTTCTGGAGGCACTGGAAAGCTATAGTGGTAAAATTCCCATTAAATTCTGTGTACTCGGCCAATATGACCGTCCCTCTCGAAACAAAACCGTAAATGAGCGACTGATCGACCATTCTTTTGGCCCGATTTTGAACGAAGCCGTTGCCTGTGCTGGCCCTCAATAACAGGAAAAGAGCAAGTCTACAGAAGAATTCAGCGGGCTGATGAGTAAAGTGGTCAGGATATCGAATCCCGAAGCAAACAAGAAGATGGGAGAAGCACGGAAAAAGTTTCCTGCTGCTCACGACCGTACTGACGTTATGGACACTGCTCCAGGCATGCGTTACGGTTTGTAGTTATGTATGTAACGTTGGCTTACATTTGCATGAAGTGGGAACGCTCTTATTGCACTTATTTATCGTGATGGCGTAGGATAATAACCGCACCATGGTTAGGTTTAAAGAGTACTATAGCATAGTATAGCGAGGGTATAATTTTGTTTAGAAAATAATAGAAATTTTGGTAAGATTTTCATAAATCAAGTAATATTTTGGAAATTTGGTTTTTAAATTTGATTTTGGGTGTTTTAGGGGTTTTTGATGGTGCCAAATCCATTTCTATTATTAAAAAACAATTCAAACACTCTTTGGGTCATATTTTTTGAAAATTTTCTTGTCTCATTCTAATTCCCGCTTGAAATTTGTTATTTGGTCTAAATTGTGGCTTCCGCTTAGTGGGTTTCATTGACTTTTGAGTTTTATTCACATGTCCATAGATATCAATCCATGATGAGCACCAAAACACTTATCTTATTTATTTTATAATACATTTCACATTACCAAGATTAAAATAATATCATTAAAATCAATCAAATTATAATTTTATTTTAAATTAATATCATTAAAATTAATTAAATTATAATTTTATTTTAAATTATTATGGTTATTTATAAAAAGAATTAATATAAAAGTTGAACATATATATGTTTTAAAAAACATGTAACAATCTTTTTAACTATGGAGATTTAACTCTATTTTACTATGGAAATTATTAACTTGTAAATAAATGTTGTTATAATATTATGGCTTATCAATCTCACATGGGCAATATAATACATGTTGTTATGACATTCTTTTTAATCAATTAATTTGTAAATCTTAATCTTTGATTTGTTAATATAACTACAAGCATGGATCCATCTTAAGTACAGATCTAACATGAGCCGAGAAAGATCAAATTTCTTCACATGCAAACTTTTTTAGAGTGCAAAATACAATGTGTTATTTTTCATTGTTTAAATTGTATTTTTTAATGCTAAATAGTATATATGTAGGACTAAATTAAAAATTTTAACCATAAAAACTTAATTTATTTTCTATATAGATATATATGAAGTTGATATAAACATAGATAGTTAAAATAAATCTTCAAATAATTTATATAAATCTCTTTTTAAAATATTTTGAAAAATATAAAACCTAAACCTCTCATTAACACATTTTTTTTACTTCTAATTACTTTACAACATACTATTTTTGAATTATAACCAATATTATTTTTTTATTTAGAACATATTTTTTATTTTAAAAAGGCACATGGACAAACTTAGATATCCCCTTATATTAACTTGTAGAATGAGCTTCTAGACTCAATGAATATTTTAGCATATTCTATAAAAATTAAATTTCTACTATTTATCTAATATTTAAATTAAATTCTAAAATAAACATATTTATCAACATAATTAAAATAAATATTATAAAAATATAAAATAAATAAATAAATTTTCTCTAATATTCCATCCCATATATATATATATAGATATATAGATATATATATAGTGATTAGTTTTTGCCAAAGGATCAATAATATCTATAAAATTAATGACTAGTTTTTGCCAAATGATCAATAATATCTATTTCAACATTTTAAGTGCCGCTGATGCAAGAGCATCTAGCTCACCATGACCGGTTCAGTCTCTGTCAGGTTAGAAGGTTGATTATCTGGATTGTTTTTTTTATTATTATAGTTTATGAGTCATGAGACAGGAGTTTGATTTGTTTTTTGTTTTTAAGTTGTTATGACTAATTCAAGGTTAAATAGACAGTTAGGGTTGTCATGGTCTAAACAATAATAAAGCCGTAGTTACGAATTGATCTGTTAATTTAGAAGAGAAAAGACAAAACTGTCTAATCAGAATCTTGTAATGTCAACCATAGCATGACTGTCTAACCGAAATCCATGACAGTTTAACTAACTGTAATCTCAATGTATAAGAGCAGAAATGTAAGACAAAGACAGGGTTCATCAATTCGAGAATAGAGAGAAATAAAGAAGAGAAAAACAGATCTTATTTGCAGAAATAATCTATCTGGTTCATTCATTTGTTCCTGTAATGTAATGTTATATTCTGTACATCTATTGTGTAATGTAGAATAGTTCCAGCATACTATTATCGACCACTGCAGGTCGCATTTTCAGTCATTTCCCACAAACAGAAATTCTCAAGTGCATTCGCATAATACGGCAGAGCAAGAGCGTGCAAAACTGGAGAATGAAAAGAGAATAGCCAAATCACAATGAGTCCTCTAACGAATTACTGTGGAGCAGAGTATCGAAGGAGATAAAAACCAACACAGGTAACCCGATAACCTTTCCAAGCTTTCACGATTTAACAAAAATATACAGAACAGTAGCCATAGTCATTGTTATTCAAACATATTTACAATACAGCTGTTATAAGCAAAAGACGGGTATCAGTGTCCTAGAAGGACAAACCCCAAGTTAGGGTTTTACCACAGAGTTCAGTTCTTTTTGTTGAAGCATAACAGAAAATTCAACCAGAAGTCGAAACCAAACCAAATTACATTCTACAGACAGCATTTCGGGCAAAGCGTGATTGCCAGAAAGCGAACAACAGACCTTCCAAGAAACCCTACCAAACCCTAACAATAAACCAACGGGACTCAAGCATCAGAGCCTACCGGACAAGGTTTTGTAGCATTGGAAAGTTGAATTGTAGAAGAGTCCATGTGCCCAGGTCGAACCACAGACCTGCATGACCAAACAAAGTTCTGTTAGCCATATTCACAGTGAAACCCGAAGTAAAAAGTTGAAACAGAGGACAAAGGGAAGTCCCAACATACCTGAGCAAACCGGACCGAGAGTTGCAGAACAAAGCCGCTGATAAGTCGATAAAGCCTGTGACAGAAGGAGCAGTTCATGGTTAGACTCCACTCCAGACGAGGGAAAGATTAAATCAAGGAAAAGAGTGATTACCTGCGCGCCTTTGTCGAGGTTGTTTGTCCCGTTAACTGTGTTCATAATCACCAACTAGCTTGTAAATCGAACAGTGGCCAAGGGTAATGAGAGTAACAGTAAAAAGGAAAACCACAGATGGGAAGCCACATGCAAGAGACTAGTGATTGAACAGAACTGAAAGACTTACATTCAAAGGAGAGCCCGCGCACATACATTTCCAGGACTCCGACAGACTCGCGCCACAGAAGTAAACCACAAACAACCACATTGTCAAGCTTAGGAAACCAGTAGGCGTTTGCAACCATAGCAGGGACAGGAACAGAGACCGCTACATGCGCTTGAGGAGGAGCCATACAGGGTAGCTCCCAAACCCTCGCCAGACCGCACAACAGCAAGGAAAGATCGCGAAAGACCAGACCGCCAAAGCATTTTGGCAAAGGGTGCACGGAGGAAACAAGCCTGAGGCTGGTAGCTGGGCAATAAATGACTCATTAACACATTCCAATTACCAACGAAAATATCCATTGCCACCCTACATACAACCGCCAGCGCAATAGATCAAAATCCGCCATGTCACAAAAGCCGAGACCAAGTGTAAAGCGAAACTTAAGTGTAAAGTGCGGACCCGTGTGGGTTGGGCCACATCAGCGGCCCATCAAACCCTTAATCATAATGTGTAATGGGAAAATAAATAATGCAATGCAAAGGAAAGGATTGGTTATGTTGGTAGCCATTATGTATCTATGAGTGTTCCATTCATCTCAAGTTGTATTGATATTGTATATCTTTAAGTTATTATATTGGTATCCATTTTGTATTTATCACTATTTGTATCGTAGTTATTTGGAAACCAAGTAATTGGGTTAAGTTAATAAAATTTATTAAATTTAAAATTTATTGAATTTTATTTTTAAGTAAATTTACTTGGTGAAGTTTGTAAATTTTAAAATCATAAAAATTAAAATTTATTGGTTTAAAGTTTAAAAAAGTAGTTTCAATTAATTGAATGTTGTTTCTTAATGTCAAATTTAAAAGTTAAAAATGTTAGAGAATAATGTTATTAATTTAGATACATCTTGATTCTTTTAAATAATATTTTTTATTTTTATTTGTTTATCTTTATCTTCACAATTTTGATATGTTAATTTTTTTATTTATACTGTAAAGACTTAAATTATATAAATTTATATATTTATAGATAATTATAATAGAAGTGTAATATTTCAATAACATATAAAAGTTAAATATATAAAAAAACAATACACATTAAAAATATATATATCAGTTTTTAAATTGTGTTGTAGTTCATTATTTTTTAATATATATGTATGTATTAATTTTATATTTATACTATACACATTTAAATTATATAAATTTATATATTTATAAAAGTCATAATAGAAGTGTAATATTTCAATAAAATATAAAAATTAAATATGTGAAAATAATATATGTAAATTACAAAAATCTTTAAATCTTTAAATTATATATATAATAACATACACACTTAAATTATATAAATTTATATATTTATAAATCATCATAATGGAAATATAATATATTAAAGAAATATATGTATATTAAAAAATATATTTTAAATTTTAATTTTTGTTGTCATACTTACCTCAAAGATTAATTCATACATGTGTAAGCATAAACTAATTAAAACTATAAAATTGTAAATGACTGATTAAATTAATTATATATAAGTTACAATAAGTCTTAGCATTATATATAAAAATGTTACATATTATAATTTTCAAATTAATTTTTTAATACATTGTATTTAACATATAATTTTAATTTTCAAATTTTTAATTATTTATTTTTTTCCAATTTTAAAATCTTGGATTTCTTACACTCACATAACCATGTAACTTAGTTTGGAAGTAATTGCATTATCTATAAAAATGTTACATATTATAATTTTCAAATTAATTTTTTAGTATATTGTATTTAACATATAATTTTATTTTCAAAATTTTAATTGTTTATTTTTATTTTTTTTTGTCCAATTTTAAAGTTTTTGATTTCTTACACTCGCATAACCATGTAACTTAGTTTGGAAGTAATTGGATACACTTTATATGCTTCATGAGAAATAAAGGAATATTTGTTGTTTGTAAGATTGGAATTAGGAAAGATGTTCCATTGATAAAAAGTATCATAAAGTCATTTGCAATAATTAAGAAATAGGGAAAACATGCAACAACAACAACAATAAAACAAGATAATATTACATAGATGATGTTGTAATGTAACTTAATAGATCTAAAAATAAAAAATAAAAATAGATATTAATCTGAGAATAACATAACAAGTCTAGTCAGTGACAATAAATGAATAAACATGCAAGAATTGTAAAGAAAAAAATTGAGATGCAGTAGCATGATTAATTATTCTGGAGGGAAGGAAACAACTCCATAAGTAATGTTTGTTGCAATTACAATATATCTCACAGTGCCCCATTACAGTGCTTTTACTTTTTTATATAATTTAATCTGAACTCCTAAGCACTTTCCAATCAAAGAAACGTTTTAGTAGGTAGAACATTCTAGTAAGTCATCTTACAATTATTGCTTTCATACTATGTGATTTCCTATCTATTACTATCCCCCTAGCATACTTATTTGGGTACCCCATATTATCCTCCCTCACTCTGTTCTGTCCCCCTTCGCATGTTTCATCCTTGAAATATTGGAGTAAACCATACAATACAATTTGTTAAGCAATGTAACCATCTAATACGAAGCACGAGCATCCATCCATCCAAGTGAAATGTGAAGATGAGGTCTAATTGTTTCCGTGCCACCTAGATTACTCTAGTGTCTCCATGCTTTATCATTCCTCCATATGCCTTTCAACTTTTCACCTTTTTGGTTCCATGATGGTTCATAATAAGTTTGTCGATGCTCGCACCCTTGCATTGATGACTAATGTTTCTCTAGGTGGTGTGAGTGGTGATATTTATCAACCCTAATTCTTATTTTTTCTTGCTTTGACTCTTCAACATGGGTTCCTTTGACCCAATTAGCAACTTGGCTTTTTCTTCCATTTTATGTCATTCCTAAGGCTGTTCTTAATGTTCTTTTGTAGCTTCTTCTTTTGTTTCAACCTCAAACTTTCAATTTGATGTGTCAGTAGGTACTACAATTTATTTTTGTAGGGGCATATTCATGTGTTCCTTTGTATCCTTCTTGTTTACTAAAAGGGGTATGCTACAATATGATTATTTTCTTATACCAAAGCTTCATAAACTTATTTTCCACATTAATATTAAATGTACCAATTGATTCTATCCAAGGGTAGCGAAGAATAACATTCACATAATTCATATCTATAGCATGAAAATCTAAATGTAGAATGTATATTTATCCATGGTAAGCTTTAAATATTTAAAAAATTTAACATTCTTGTTGACACATACTCTTTGGGATTAGGAAATCCATTTACATATTGTAAATAAAAAAATAAAAATAAAAAAAATTGGAAAACGATATTGGGAGATGAAACCCAATAGTCTCCCTCTCCCTCCTTATATAATATGTCCTTTTATACATTCATATTAACTCTTAATGCAAACACAACAATTTGATTAGGAGTTACAACATGGTATAGAGACAGATCTTGGTTTACCCTGTAACTCCTGTTATTATCATTTGTCATATGTCCCTCAGCATCGCTTCTTGGAGCGTTGGATTAGAGCGTCATAAAACTCATGCTATGTGTTGAAGCAGCGTTGAACTCTCTGCTTTGTTTGTGTGAATACCCTGCATTGAATTGGTCGATTTATGACTGTGGATAGTTGGTGTACAGTTGGTTACTCTTGTAAATTGGTGCGTAACAGCTCGTTCAAGACTCGTGTTTTGAAGACCGTGTAAAGGTATGCTCCCCTTGTGTGTTGAAACTTTTTGAAGAGTTGTGTTTGGTAATGGTAAATTGAATGCTTTGGACACTGTGTATCATATGGTGTGACTGAATCTAGAAATTGGTGTGTATGGTGTATCTGTTATCCTTGCAAATCGTGGATGTGCATGTGTTATGATGGGTGTGCGACTGGTTTGTTGAATGTCATTATGTGGTTGTTACCGCATTGAAAGGGTCATGAGTGTTGCTTTCAATGGCGTGGGTATCAGAACCTTCACGTCCTCTCTTCGGTGTATTGCTCATCTGCAGTGAGTTCTTTGTGATGGCCATGTTTAAATGTGTTGCCTCAAAATATTGTGCATGAATAATTTTTAAAATTCGTAAATGTGTTTTGAAAATTACCATGAGTGATGGCTTATAATGTGTTTTAAAGAGTGATGGGATAACACATATATCTTGAAGACCGTGAATCATTTGTGATGGGTTGGTGCATTGAATATGCATATGTATATCATGTATTTGGTAAGATGAAAATATGTATGGTGTGTTATTTGTTCGTAAATTTTTAAGACCATAATTTCTATGTTAAAGGCACATGTTGAATTCACCTCTTATGAAGTGCATATGTAAGAATATATTATGAAGTGCATATGTTGGTATGAATATATAATTTATGAAATATGGTTGGAATGACATGGATTAAAAGTATGTGATGTTTAATATAGGTTGTGAGTTGCGGTAAGAGTTGATCATATTTTTTTACTTTTGAGGTGAAGTTTTTTTGGGTACATAATGTACTTCTTAATTTCTATTGTGGGAGTAGTTTTATTAGCAAAGAGAACTATCATGAGTGGTCCCGGAAGATAAAAACATGCCCTTATTTTCAATGAGTTTTGGAAAGGACTTCGTGAAGGAGAATGAGACAATACACCTGAAAACTCCACTCCAGACAAGGAGCTTGCTATTTGGGAAAAAAAATAGCAAGGCCTATGCCTTGATTGCAACCTCCATAAATAAAGAGGTGAATCGTCATATTTCACCATTTTTAAATTTCTTTGAAGCCTTGAAGAAGTTGAAGGAATTGTATGACTCGCACTCTGAACTTGAAGTTGTTCGATCTTGAGTTGAAAAATGATGACCCTCTTGTCTTGGCATAAGGAATAAGATCCATTATGCATGACATAAAGGCCACCAGTCTTGAAATAGATGTTCCTCTCGCAGCCTATGTCAAGGCACTATATCCCACCTATTCACATTATCTTAACTCATTGCAAGCAAGTGGTAAACTTAAGGAGATTTCCTTTGACTCCCTTGAGAATAACTTTGTTGAAAGAGAGAAGGCTTTTGGGAAGAAGACAACTCCTCAGTCTTCTAAAGTAGTTGTGTGCCTTGCACATAAGGAGAAGAATCAGGGACATTTTTCTAGAGGAAGAGGTGGTTGAAGAGGAAGAGGAAAGAAGAATTTTAGAGGCGGGGGGGGCAGGCATTTCCAAGGAGAAAGCCCTAATCTTCGTTTCATATGATGCAATAGAGATGGGCATGATACTTCCACATGTAAGATGCCTTGGGACAAAATTGAGCAAGAAAGAAATGAAGAAAATGGGTAAAACACCTGGTAAAGGGAAAGGAAAACCACCTGAGTTCGCTCATTATATTGTGGCCCATTGCAACATTGGAGTAACTGAAGACTTATTCAATGCTTCACTTCATTCATGGTGTAACACCTTCCTCCCACATCTACCCAAACAACTGGCCAGTCGGGGTAAACATGTGACGAGAGGCCACTATGATATGATTCGACCTCCTAAGTCACGTTAAGGAAGTGGAACCGACAGAAACACACCATACAAACATTCAACATCAGCTACAAGACCCTCAAGAACCAATCCAATACTTTAGACAGCTTGCCCTTGCATTAAAGAAAATTTCAGTCTAAAAATGACCTCCTAAGGAAAAATAATAAAATAATAGTGAAAATAATAAAATAATAGTTATGAATTTTGGAGGGAAAAGAAGAAAACTAATTTTTTAATTGTATTTTTGGCTTACCTCCTTATAGGTCTACTCAAATTTCTAGTGTAGAAACTCATTGGATGCGGAATTTAATTACGCATCCAACGAGAACCCATCATGCACACTTTTGACAATACCCACATTGATAAAAATTGAAGATGAACACATTTTTTAAATGTATCTTCAATTTTTATCAATATGGATCTTCTCAAAAGTATGCATGATGATTACTCGTTAGATGCGGAATTAAATTCTGCATCTAACGAGTGTCTACACTTGAAATAAGATAAGCCAAAAATACAATTAAAAAAATAGTTTCTTTTTTTTTTTCCTCCAAAATATTTACATGTACCTCTTTTTAAATTTAAAGTATTTTTATTGGTTTACATATTATGACATGGAAATTACGTGAAAATTTCATGGGCACTTTTAGGCTAAAATTTCCTCTAATGGGTCCCATTGAACTTTTGGACATCTTAAGCCTTGGTCACTTTCATGTTATAGGCATGAAAACGTCCGGAAACCCAAAGTCACTCTCATAGGCTTGTCTACTAGTGACCAAAGACTAAATTTTTCAATGCTATGCCAGCGACCCTGGAATTTGCGCCACTTTTTCAGACCCTAAGCCCAGGTCACTGCCCATAATTTCATGATACTTTCATAACAGTCAAATAACATGGAAATGACAGTATTAAAGCAAATATTTGTTTAAGACCTTGACTGAACCCCTACTAGCCATGACAGACATTTTGGCAAACATATCACGAATATGTAATCTACATGTGTAAATAATCATTCTGAGCATAGGGGTCTCATACTTAGTTGAGAATTGCTAAGAACCATTGATGCCTCAACACATCAACTGTCATTCCATCCATTAAGTCATAGATACATTGATCATTCAATTACAAGTAAAAACATGATGAAAGCCATACATAGTTGTTATCATCAAAAACATACATAACCAACATAATATCATCATAAATACTCATGAAAGTACAACCACGTAGACCACATATAATCCATCAAATGCTCATAGAAATACAAGGAGAAATAACCTTTCATTAATGATGCAAAATCCAAACCCGGGATGGGACTTCCACGTTCCACCCGACTGTAGAATGATTGAGCCAAATCTTTCTTCAATCATTCACCCTTGTGCTGTATTCCAAGCATGAATATGGGATCTCATAGAAAACATCAATCAAAAACCATCCAGGGCTTCTAGAGGCCATCCACTTCAACCCATCAAACAGTGATTCCACCTCACGGTCAGACATCACCAAAACCATCATTAGTTCAGTCTCTATCCCAGTCATCTAAGGTTCCAGAGCCTTTGTCCAACCAAGGCTCCGAGACTAGTAACTCAACCTGCAACTTTTACCGGGTTCCAGAGCATTTGTCCAACCAACGCTACGGGACTAATAACTCAACCCAAGTTGTTCTAGGGCTCTAGAGTGTTTGTCCAACCAAGGTTATGGGACTAGTAATTCAACCCAAGTTGTTTTAGGGATCCAGAGCATTTGTCCAACCAAGGCTATGGGACTAATAGCTCAACCCAAGCTAAGGAAACATGAGAACCAACCAAAACACAACAATGACCATGGATATCTAGGAAATGGCAAGGCTAGGCAATCCACTGTCAATCTCGGCCATCCTCCATGCCAATAACAGATCACAATAAAAAATCCACATGCATATGCCATGCATGCCAAAACTAGTGAACAAAACATACATGCAACTCGATACCTGCAAGAAAATCTGATGTAGTTGTTGATCTCGATGCCTTCTTGCGCGTTCCTACTCTTTCTTTGCCTTCTTGCTCCAATAATCCAAGTATCCGACACCCTACAAGAGTGCTCCAAGAAAACTCTAAGTCTCTCAAAGAGAGAGAGAGAGAGAGACAGAATAATGAGAGAGCTCCAAAACTAAACTAACAAAAGGTTACCAACTAATCCTTAGAAGCCTTTTTATGAATGAGGCCTTTATTTTCTTCATTTTCCATTAATTTCCTTCATTTTCCTCCTCACATGCAACTTGTGACCTTTCACCTCCCTTTTCTCCCAATTTCCATTATTTTCATAGATAAATGTGCCAAAATTTTATTCTGCCTTTCCAAAGCCTTAGCCATTGCCTTTACCAATTTCCTTATCCATAACCAATCACAAGTTATCCCCATCACTAGGATTTTGCCAAACATTCAACTTGGAGTAAGTGTCCCATCATCCGTGGTTATTATTTTTCCTTTATTTACTTTTATTACATAGAATTTTCACTAGGGTTGTTACACATGGAAAGATGCTTGGTTGTTTGATTCAGGAGCAACTTGCCGCATGACATTCAAAAGAGATTTCTTTGAAGAATTCATTGATAATGTTGATGGAGAAGTATACTTTGCAGACAAGTCAAAACTCAAGCCATTAGGGCTTGGCACCATTAGGCTCAGATTGCCTAGTCTTCCAGACTTTATTCTACATGATGTTCTATACCTCCCAGAGTTGAGGAGAAACTTGTTTTCTTTGGTCCACATTCTTCAACAAGGACACTCCATTCATATATTTGCTAGCAAGGTCGAGGTCAGAAAAGCATCAGATCACTCACTTGTCATGATTGTGATAGAAGAAGAAAGACTTCTGAAGCTACAAGGAACCTTTACTCATGCACAAAACTTTTCATACAGTTCTCACTATGATGAAGGTACACTTCCATCAAGTCTTTTATGGCATGCTAGATTTGGACATTTGAACTATGACAACCTTCATTTTTTGAAGAAAAATGGTGTTACTAGTTTGCCAACTATTCCTAGGAAACTTAAGCAATGTGATGCTTATATCTTAGGAAAGCACAACAAACAATCTTTTCATGATTCTCATTTTAGAGCACATAGAAAAATTGAACTCATTCATTATGATTTATGTGTCCCAATGCATGTTCCTTCCGTAAATGGTAATAAATATATGATGACATTTATTGATGACTACACCAGAATGTGTTGGGTTTATTTATTGAAGAACAAATATGAAGCTTTTGAAACATTCAAGAACTTTCATGCATGGATTGAAAATGATGCACAATCTCATATTAGATCTATTTGTACTAATAATGGAAAAGAATATACATCAAATGAATTTGAAAACTATCTTCGCCAACATGGGATCAAACATTAAACAATTGTGCCTTATAATCCCCAACAGAATGGAGTAGCTAAAAGAATGAACATGACAATCTTAAATATGGTATGTTTTATGATGTTTTTCAAGAATGTTAAGTTGATGTTTTGGGTTGATGCAGTTCTGTGTTGTGTATATAAATAATAGGTGTCCATCTCATGCTATAAAAAACAAGAATCCCTATGAAATGTGGTATGGACACATTCCTTCAGTGAGGCATCTCAGGGTTTTTGGTTCCACCTGTTATGCCTTGATACCTAAGAAACAGAGAAGCATGCTAGGTGCAAGGAGTTGCAAATGTATCTTCTTGGGGTATTCAAATACCTCCAAAGCATATTGTCTCTATGATGAAGTGAATAAGAAGTTTATAATATCTAGAGATGTGATCTTTCTTGAATCTTCCAAGACTAATAATGTTGTTGAGTGGCAGCTTGATCACTTGGATAGATTTAGACATACAAAGTCTTTTCAAGAGTTTGATAATGAGATTCCACATCTTGAAGGGGGGATCCCTATACTAGATCAATCTGTGGAATCTTCTTCTGAAGCACTCTCTCCCTCGCATGAAGCTCCAGTCACCGATCAAGATGACACTTTGAGTGATGTGATTGACATAATTGGGAGACTAAATCTTGATTCAACCCCATCTCAGTCAACTGAGCAGCCTGGGCCATCTCAAAAAGGTCCTCCAAAATGAATGACAAAGACACTTGAAATTGTTTATCCTGATGAGGTTGGAAAGACAAGAACAAGAAGCTCAACCAAACATAATGGAGGCAATGTAGACAATCTTGATTCACCGGTTGATATGAACATTTCTTATGATTGTGAACTGAATTTGTCTACAGATTTCGAACCAACTTACTTCAAAGAAGTCACTTCTCATGATGAATGGAAAGAAGAAATGCAGAAAGAATATGACGCTTTGACAAAGAATGGCAGCTGGAAGCTGATTGATCCTCCATTGGGAACCAAACCAATAGGTTGCAAGTGGGTCTTCAAAAACAAGTATAAATTAGATGGCTCACTTGACAAGCATAAAGCTAGGCTTATGGCAAAAGGTTTTGCACAGAAGAAAGGGGTCGATTATGAAGAGACTTTTTCCCCCACAGCCAAATGGGCTACCATTCGGACACTCTTTGCCTTGACAGCACAGAACAGTTGGAAAGTCCATCAAATAGATATAAAAACTACTTTCTTGAATGGAGATCTGAAAGAGAATGTTTTTATGTCCCAACCAGAAGTATTTGTTGTGAAGGGTTAGGAACACAAAGTATGCAAGCTTATAAAATCCTTGTATGTCCTCAAGCAAGCACCATGAACCTGGTATGAAAAATTGACTGAGCATCTTTTGAAACTCAATTTCAAACATTATGATTCTGATGATGCAACTTTGTTTGTCAATAAAGTTGGCAAAACAATCGTATATCTTGTGGTGTATGTAGATGATCTTCTAGTAGCAGAGAACAATGATAGTTACATTGCATCCATAAAGAAAGAACTAAGACAAAGATTTGAAATGACAAGTTTGGGCTATGTTCACTACTATCTTCGTATTGAAGTAACCCAACATCTAAAGTTTATATTCCTCTCTCCGTAGAAGTACATTGGAGATCTATTGAACAAGTTTGGCATGGATGAGTGCAATCCTTTGACTACTCCAATATAACAGAATTTAAAGCTCACATCCATTGAAGGAAAATAATTTGAGGATGCGACAAAGTACAAAAATCTTGTAGGAAGTCTCAACTACCTGACTACTACCAGACCAGACATTTCATTTGTTGTTGGAATCCTCTCCAGGTTTATGCAAAATTCTTGTAAGGGTCATTGGTCTGCTGCAAAAGAGTTCTAAAATACCTGAAGGGAACTCAAGATTTTGGACTCAAGTATACATTGGTGCGTGACTTCAGCTTGATTAGATACTATGATTTATACTTTGATGGAGGTAAAGAAACAAGGGTATTTACTTCAAGTTATATTATGAGTCTTGGATCAGGAGATATCTCCTGGAGGCCACACAAACAATCAGTTTCAGAAGATTCCACAACTGAGGCAGAATATGTTGTAGTAGCTGAAGCAACGAAGGAATTGTGTGGCTCGGGAAAATTATGGAATATTTTCAAGAGAAACAAGTGCATTCAACTCCTCTTTTGATTGATAATACTTCTGCAATAAAGTTGGCCAACAACCCAAAGTTTCATGATCGAACAAAGCACATCAATACAAAATAACATTTGATTCGACATCATGTTGAAGCCAAAACAATCCACCTACGACATTGTCCCACAAATGAGTAGATTGTAGACATCTTCACTAAGGTGCTTGGAAGGGAAAAGTTTGAAATATTCAGAATGATGCTTGGACTCACCAACATCCCTTTAGATTAAGGGGGGGAATGTTGACCCCTAATATTTGGGATTAGGAAATCCATGTACATATTGTAAATAGCAAAAATAAAAGACGCTAGAAGACGAAGAGACATTGGGAGATGAAATCCAATAATCTCCCTTTCCTTGGATATATTCATATTCTCTCTTTATGCAAAGACAACAATTTGATTTAGTGTTACTCTTGGCCTGAAAATTCTTAACCTCAATTTGTGTGCTTTGAATATGCCTTGCAAGAAATTGCAATTTTTTAGCCAAGTTAATATAAAATATGCTTGCAACTAAGGTTAATAGAAACAATATTATCTTATTGAATACATTCATGAACTTGTAATGGGAAGGTTGTGTATAAAAACAATTCCTTGGCGTTCAATTTTTTTTTGGCCTGACATAAGATTACCTATCTAAAATTATTATACCTACCGTAAGCGCAAACACTATATAACGTATTCAGTTTTACATTGGCTAGCTATTACTTTCCCTTTGATCAAAACAATTTAAAAGTTTATCTAAAATTTAACATTATCGATTGAAATTTATTATTTTTAAATAATATTTAAATTTATTTATCTAAAATACTGTGTTCAAAATTTTCACATCTTATTTATTTCACATCCAAGTTTTTAATGATGTCTACAGCGTATTCATTAACTAGCTTGTGATCCTTAGATTGAGGTTCTTTTTGTAGGAGGTCTGTCGGTTAATTTGAGAAGATAATCCATTTTAACATATATTTTATTATTATATACATCATTAATATCTTAATGTTCCATTTATAATTATAATATGAGATTCTCTTTACTTTTGTATCTATTGTACTTTTAATTTTCTAAACAAAATGGGAAAATTATTCGATGTTGTAACTTTTTTTATTAGTTTTAAATTGCTTTCACTAATAGAATTTAGTATGGTTATCTTGTTTATAAAACTTGATCAAAACAAAATTTCTTTTGTTCATACTTAGCTTATATAAAGTTAAATTCTTTTTTGTTCTTTGTCTCTCGTGTACGTCCCTCCAAATCTGACTGGCATAGTGGAAGAGTAAACTAATTATTTAATAATATTAATTATTATTTAATCGAAAAACAAAAGATATAGCATATAAATTTAAATAATAATTTTATAATATTAATTATTATTTAATTTAAATATATATTGAATTTGAAATGCAATTTTATGGTAGTTATTTTTTAATGTCAATATTTCGAATCTATATTAAGACTTATTGCTAGGATAAAAGTAGTTTAATTTATAGACGAAATGATCTTTTTCACTATATATTTTTTGTTAATTTTAACTAAATTATGACAAAGATTTTTTAAAATTTGAGTTTAAGTTGTTTAATTTGTAAAATTGGAGTGCCTCAAGGGGTTTTTAAGGGGCTGAATTTATTTATGTATTCAAAAATACATTTTAAAGATCAAAAAATCACATTATTTCTTGAAATTGTTTTACCATTGAAAAAGTCTATTTCATTTATATGTTAAGCTATTCCTATTTTTTAAAAGTTAAAAAAAATAATCAATACAATATATATATATATATATATTTGAATTTAATTTTTTATATAAAAAATACATACTTTTAATTATTCAATCTTTTCAAAATATTTTTTATATATCATAATTTTACCTTACAATTATTACACTTACATATACTCATAATAAGTATATATGCAAAACTTATTTATAACTAAAACTATTACAAAATCTATTTCTAACCCAAACTATTAAACATTAACAAACACATGTTATAACTATTACATTTATCTATGTATAAAATAAGCATGTATATCAAACCTATTTCTAACACAAATTATTAAACATTAACAAACACATGTTTACAATATTAGTACTTAATATTTAACCTTATTTTATTATTATTATTATTAATTATTAGTATTATTATTACCAAAACATTTTAAATGTATAGAGTGAATCAAATTATTGAATTAATTCGGAGAAAATATATTTTTCAATACTTTATTGCTTTTCAACATGGGCAAGAAGTTTTAACTTCCTTGAATACTAAGGTTACAAATATTTTTCCATTGTGGGTAACACTTTGAGTAGGTTTATGAACTTTAAAGATAAAGGAATATAAACTATTGATGAAATTTTTATGTCTTTATTGTTTTTTACTTTAATTTAGCTATATTTAAACTAAGCAGAATGGACTAGCCACTATGTAGCATCGCTTGATCACATCTTTATTAAAATATTTCATTTATTGACATCAAGTAATCATAAAAGAAAAAAGACTATTACATTTTTTTGTCCAATTGCAATTGTCTTGTTATTGCAAGATGGGATATATGCAATTTCAATTATTTATTGTTTTCTACTTTAATTTAGTTATATTTAAACTAAGTGGCATGTACTAGCTACTATGTAGCACTTGTTTGTTCATATGTTTCTTCTAAAAGTACCTTCAACTTTTCAAGGTTAAGCAATTTCTCCCATCCAACAACAATGCCTTTCAATTGAAGGTGTGATCCTAGTCTCCAATTATATGTCCATAATGATTTTGCATAGTTTATGTATTCTTCAATATTAGGGCCATCATCTTTTCATGTAATAAAAACATCTTGCTTGGAAGAAAACCTTAAACAAAAACTAGGGTTAATAAAAACAATATACTTTTCAGTGTGACTAACATAAAATTATCATAACTTTGGTGAGACTTCTCTAATTGGTTATTATAGTCACAACTACAAAATGCTTTATCCATTCCACATCCACTAGCACTAAAGGATGGCTCTTCAAAGGGGCAACCTCCCAATGAGTTATGCTCTAAATACAATGCTCTTCCATGCCTCTCATAAGGAGGACTCCATCCTTATATATAATGAATCAAGAAAACCTTAATCATAATAACTTCCTAATTAAATGAACCTTCTTTAATGAGGCCCCATTACATTTATTCAATACTAACTACAACAATGGGTCTTATTTAATAACATAAGAGATTTCGTCCACTTTACATTAAATGATTTCTAATATTATTATTATATTATGGACCTTTCAACCTCACATTGTAACTTTAAAAAATTCCAAAAAAATAAATAAATTAAATAATCCAAAAATAAATAAAAATATCCATATTAAATATATAAAATAAAAAATAATTTTACAATATAAAATATTACAATTTATTATTTTTGTTTTTTAAAAGAGGATAATGCTATGTTTAAAATTGATTTGCAAATATGTTCTAAAAACACTCATTTATCACGATAGGATAAGATTAAAAAAAAAGTTGTTTTTTAATGATGCCAATTTTGTCCATGGTGGAAGAATGTTTGAGAGGGATTTTTGGTTTCTTAACTTGTTCAGTCTTAATCTCTTAAACTTATACATAGTCTAAAAAGCAGTGGGAAGTGGGAAGTTATATGATTATATTCCAAGGTAGGGAAAATTAGTTTACTGCGGCTTTACTATGTTGGTGGATCAAGTTTTTCCACGTAGTGCTGGCCTTATCCTCTATATGGGATTAAGTGCAGGGGGAAAGGTATTTAGTAAACAAATATGCACGTGCACAGTAATAATCCAACAAACTTAAAGGAGTCAGAGGGCAAATGTGCAATGTAAAGGAGGGAAATAACGATTGATCATATATTAAAAAAATATATATTTAAAAAAATATTAATATTATATTAAAAAGGAGATTTGTAAAATCATTATTTAAAATTCAATTAAATATATAACATTACAAAATATAAAATTCATACTTAAAACAAAAAGATAAGAACTATTTAAATATGAAAATTATATAATATCACAAAATATGTAAAACAAAAAGATAAGATTATCTAAACAATATAATTTTTTTCCTTTTCTTTTAGGTGGTGGTAATATTTATTATAATTTACTTGTTCACTAGTAGTGAGGGTAATTATCACTTATTATTGTCAATAAATGTAGGTGAAATCATCACAATTATTTGAGGAAAATCAAACCATCTAAAACGACTAAATGATGGTCTAGAGGGGGTACACTTCCGTTTTTACTAAATACATTTTTGGGCTTTTGTTCATTTACCTATTTCATTATGTCTAAGGAAGACAAACTCTAGACAAATTAAAAATAGTTTTAGGTCGTACTCCAAAACCAAAAAGAAATTTCAACCTAAATAGTGAATCGATATCTTTTATGGTCGTTATTGAAAAGCTACCTATAATGAGATCATATACATTTTAATAATTGTAACATAATATAACATTATAACTTGCTTACGAATAAGGAAAAAATAGAAATTAGAATTTTCATATAATTTTAGTAAAAAAAATACTACAAAATATCATTATCTCAACCTGAAAAGTTTTCTCAATGTGAGATTATGTTGAATTTATCTTCTAGAAAGAAAACTGTGTAGATTATAGGGAATTCTTAATGTTTTAGGTGGATGCTCCACCCATGATTAGGGACACATAAATATTTCTTTGACAGTAATGAGTGTAGGACTAGGTAAAATAGAATAATTGAATGATGGTAAAGTAAAGAAATACATTAGGAATGGGTAAATTTGACCAAACTTAATATTAAAAGTAGTGTAGTTTAACTAATACACGAACTGGTTCTTTTACACATATTTTTTACGTTCAATTTTAATCAAAATTTAGTAGAGATATTTCAGAACTTCATTTTTTTGTTTAATCTGCATAATTCTAATGTCTCAACGATTATGCAGGGCATTGAATCAATTTATGCATTCAAAACACATTTTAAATAACAAAAAAGCATAATCTTGCTTGAATTTATATTGTCGATTTTCAGTGAAAAAAACCATTTTGTCTGTAACATATGCCCTATTATCCCTAGCCTCGATCAAGGGTAAAAGGAGGTAGTTACTTTGATGACCTAACCTCCAATGTCCCATTATGGAAATGGGTCTAAATTTTTCGATCTTTTGCCGACCTCAAAACTTAAAATGAGTAACATCGTTGCATTTGTCTCGTCGAGACCTTTTCAACAAAATAAAATTTGCCTCAATCAGATTCCTGGATCAAAAGATATGATTTATTAAAGTTTGTCCTATCAGATAATGCCACATCATCCAACTTGCGTCCCCACACGGCTACCCATCCATATGCCACATCACCTCCACATAGCAATTGTCACCCTGCTCATACTAGCTCACACATCATCCCATTTCTAGGGTCCACACGGACCAACCTATAACACACATGCATGACTTAGCATAGTATGCGGGTGTGGACCCTCCATGGCCACGTCCCCCCGGGAATAATATCTTTGCAGGTTTCAATATCGATCCCCATTGAATCTACCAAGGATAACCTTCCGCGCTACGTGGCAATGCACATTCAACATTAATGCTTAGCTCCCCCCTTTACTCGGTACCCCACATGCCCAATCACCCCGAGGAAATAGATCCTGGCGGGTTCTACCATGCCCTCCATTCAAAATCTTTGGGGTCCAAGGTGACATCACCAGCCCTAAACTTCAGGGTTACGTCATCCAAGATCCTTAGTCACACCCTCAACGTGGCTGGGGTCCAACGCAAGTCCTTGAACCCCTTGCAATGCTTAACTTTCGTGTTATATGGAAATTGGGCTTACCACCTGGTTGACGTATGCACCCATGTGGTTGTGCTCCTTTCGAAAACCCTGGGGAAAAAACTATGGGGAAGCATCAATGATTATAAATGGATTTCCCATCAACGACCCAAACCTCTCCTTGGTTAAGCACTTGATCACCACGCCTAGTCACGGGAT
This sequence comes from Pinus tabuliformis, assembly GCA_031772625.1. Classification (NCBI taxonomy): domain Eukaryota; kingdom Viridiplantae; phylum Streptophyta; class Pinopsida; order Pinales; family Pinaceae; genus Pinus; species Pinus tabuliformis. The sequence continues at coordinate 340,914,198 of CM062810.1, read as the reverse complement.
CAAAGAGGGTTTATGCCATTCCTCTAAATTCATGTACTTCACACTTAAGAATTCCATCCCCACACCTTGTAACTATTAATGCGCATATAAGGACCTTCGCCCATGGCCCCAGTGCATAGTTTGCAAACATACAAGGGTGTATACAGGCCTTCTGGGCTACTCCTCGTGAGCTTTGTCGTGACTCAGCTGTGACTATTAGGCCAGTCTACACATATGACTATATATTTATATTTATATAACATTACACTATCTCTTTTAAGCTTGCAAGAACTCGACCCAAGTCGACCTATAAAACATATATATGTGTTAATGTTCCTAAGTTTATAATTTCTAAACCAAGACCCACTGGCCACATCATTTCATATAGTCAACCAATTAATTAATCGGGGTTGTTTACCTCTTCATACACAAGTCATACAAACCAATTTAAAGACTCAAGGTGAACACAAGAGCAATCCACTCCTCAATATTAACTTAAGCAATTATCAACGTTGTTTCCAACAAATAATAACAATACAGAGAGTATAACAAACACTGATATATGAACCTCCAAGTATCAACCATCTATCATCATTTTCACATCATTCAACATGATTTATTCACATAGGGACTTTAACACTCCTCAACAATAACATAGGCACTAAACTTGCACATTACCCTGTGAAAAATCCCAAGCCTTCCTAGCCTCATATATTTATAAACAAAACCTATTTAGTCATTCTTTCAAGAGAGTATAATAAATACAGGGATTCACCCATCTCCTTGATATTCAACCACATGGACCATAATTCTAATCAAGAACTTATAAGATTCAAGCATTCCCTGTAGACAAGCCATCTAGACTAGAATCATGCTCGATGTAATAGCCCCTGGTTGATTTTCTATGTAAATAAAATAAGACCAAGGTCATGGGACATGTATACCAAGTTGAATGTTGGGCAAAACATAGCGATGGGTATCACTAGTGATTAATTGATGGCTATAGAAATTGGCAAAGGCATTGACAAAGGAAAAGTGGCAATATTGGAATTTTATTTAAGAAATAAAGAAAAATAGGAGAAAAGGAAGGTGAAGAGACACAGATTTGCATGGGAGGGAAATTAATGAAGGAAAAATGAAGGAAAATGAAGAAAATAGAGGCCTCAATGATAAAAAGGCTTATGAGGACCAGTTCACAGTTTTTGTCAGTTCAGTCTTGGAGATCTCATTCCATTCTCTCATTCTCTCACACTCTTACACACTTAGAGTATTCTTGGAGCATACTTGGAGCACTCTAGAATTCACTTGGATTTGGAGAAATAAGGAAAAGGAAAGTAGTAAAGCACAAGGGAATAGTTGGATCAACAACTACATATGTATTGGTTAGCAGATAACAGGTTGCATGTGTGATTTCCTTGTTGATTTTTGGATGCATGATATATGCATGTGATTTTTTGGTTATGTGTTGTCATTGGCATGGAGATTTTTCTGGATTGATAGTGGTTTTAGCCTTGCCTTTCCATTTCCTGGATAACCATGGTGTTGTGGGTTTTTCCACTTGTTTTTTTTTTTTTTTTGTAATTGGTGCTCAGGTTCCTTATGGCTATGGGTTGGAACAAATGTTTTGGAAGTCATGGAACAACTTCAGTTGAGTTACTAGTCCCGGAGCCTAGGTTGGGACAAACACTCTGGAGCCCTTGGTGGGTTGAATTAATAGTTCGTGAAGCTGAGTTGGACAAACGCTATGGAGCCCTGGAAGGTTGTGGGTTGAGTTACTAGTTCTTAGAGCCCTTGACAACTTGGGTAGAGATTGATTTGGTTGGTATTAGTGATGTTCGATTGTGGAGGTGGAATCACTATGGTTGAGGGTTGAGGTGGTTTGGCCTCTGGAAGCCCTAGTTTGGTTTTGTCTTGGTTATTCCATGAGATCCCACATTCATGCTTGGAATATGGCACGGGGGTGATTGGTTGAAAGAGAGATTTGGTTCAGCCCAATCTATGGTTGGGTGGTATGTGGAAGTCCCTGAATTGGTTGGTATTTTCACATGTTAATATGAGACATTTTCCTATTGTGATCTATGAGCATTTGTAGTGATTATGTTGGCAATATTATGGTTGAGTTTCCATGGTTTTTATGCTGGTTATTTTTTGGTTATATGTTGGTTATATAATGTGTATTATCTATGGCTCTTGTCATGAATTTTTTAGCTATTGATTGGTTGATGAATGTATGGACTAATAAGTGTTGTTTCAACTATGTGGAGAGGACATGGGGCCTTCTTGGTGATTCTCAGATGAATCTCAGACTATCATGATCAGATATGCATACATGACCTATAGCTTACATTTTTTCCATGTGTTTGACGAAATGTCTAGTGTGTTCTAGGCAGTCTAGGTCAAGTTCTTGATTCGAGTTTGAATTTTTAGCTTTGTCCTCATGTCAATAATGATTATGGAAAGTCTCAAGCAGTTCTGGGTAGTGGTACGGAAAGGTGGCTCGAACCTCAAGAATGCACCCTTTTAACTGGGAAAGTTGGGTCACAACCGCATGGAGGCAGTGTTGTGCATGCGGTTGGAGGCCTGTAATCACACCCAGACCTTGTCATGCATGTGGTTGGGAGTCTAGGTTAGTGAAAAGAGCCCCAACTGAGGGTTTTGTCACCTAGGGTAGTCCTTTGGCCCTTAAGTGATCCAGATTTAAACAGGAACGCAATAAAATATAGAGATAACCATAAAGACAGATATGCAGCGGAAATAATCCTTCATTTCATTAATGGAAAATACTGAAATATGCTTACAACCAGAAATGGAAATAAACCGGCTAGGGCAATGGTAGCTTATCTCTGATGAGAGATGTGGCGGCTACATGCCTCTGAACTGTGTTACAATGAGGCTCGAAGGCCTATTTATTGTTGAGAAACAATGGAAAACCCTTCACATTCCAAAACCTAACCCTAGAAGATGAAACGCCAAATTGTGGGCCCCGTTTTTGGGTAAGTTGGTACATCAACTTCCCGGGGTCGCGAATTGGTTGTATTATCTCCGTTTGACGCGCATGATAGCCCGTTGGAAAGATCTCTATGAGGACTACGACGGAAAAGATGATTTTTTGGCAAAAAAATCGCTGCATTAGATTTCCCAAAAAACGTCGTTTAGGGCCTTAAAACGGCTCCGGAAGTTTAGGACCCGAAAAACTGCTAAAAATAGTAAAATGCGCTATAATTAAGGAAACTAAAAAACTGAAAGGGACAGTTGTGAGGGTTCAGATGGGAGAGGTGGGTGGCCACCAACATCCATCGGGATCATTAAGTGTTTTGTAGCCTTGAGGGATTTGTGAGTTGTCAATTTGTGGTACGTTTGTAGGCCCCACTTCCTTAATTGGAGCTTGGAAGTCAGGTCATGTCATAATAACTATTCGTCTCATGTTTACCCTGGAAGGCTTGTGAAATTGGTTAAATGTGGGAGGGGGTGGTGTTACACAGTAATTTGTCACTGTCCTCATCTCAGTCCCTCTACTGTGTCATGTATCAAATACACATGTCCATATCTTCCCACTTATGCAAAAAGATTAAACAGTGCTCTCTAATGCTGAAGAACTGACCCTTTTTCCTAAGTTTCTGCATCGTCGCTAATAAGACATTAAAAGGTGCGACGATCCCTTGTCATGAACTGTCTCGTCGCAACACCGTCATCGGTGTACACGTGTTTCCCGCGACGATGCGATTTTAGGGCTCGATGTGAAGCTCCCAGCTATTTACAATGACGATTCATTTGAACGCATTGCCTCCTTGCGATGTCGTTGTTGATCCTTAGTTCATGACTTGCGATGACCCAGATTTGGTGAATTTGTTCAAATAGTCAGCCTTCTAGGTGTTTCTAGAGCTAGTTGTTGGGTCAGTTTGGGTCACTTTTCCTCCTCTGGGATGGTGGTTCTACCTCTTGTGCAACCTCCCTTAAGGATAAGCTCCCTCTCCCTCATTTCATGGAGACTCCTTCTCCTATAAAATCACTCACCATTGCTATGATCTGCTAGTTCTTTAGTTCTGTAGTGCTGGCTAGTTCTTTTGAGTTTGCTTTGAAACGAAGTAAATAGCTTTGGTGTGATCGTGACAAGTGTGGGATTGCTTATAGTTTGGTAAGAGGTTATGGAGTGCCTTAACCTTGTATTAGAGCTTATGAGTGAGAGAGATATATTGTCTACTTGGGAGACCCATTCTTGAGAGTGAATGCTTGAAGAAACATACTGGTTGGACCCTCCGAGAAGGCTTGCGATGTCAAGACTTGGTTGTAAGCTTTGCTTTTGATTAATTTTAATACAATCAATGATGATTTCCTATATCTTGTGTACAATTTACTTGATAGCTTATGATTTCTTGACTTTATAAGTAAATAGATCATTTTTGTTCTCGGTGACATGCTCTGTTGTTTTCCTGTGGTGTTTCAGGTTGATTGCTCACTGAGGAGGAAGAAACGGAAGTTGGAGCAACGCAACGGAAACTTCATCAACCACCGGTTTGAGGTAGGCCTCCAATGATGACTATTTAAGGGAATTGATTGTTGTTTTGTCTTTGTATGACTAGACCCACTCTAGGGCTAGAGGGGTTGCCTCTGTGCGCAGAGGGAACACTTTCCTTTATCACAAGATGGTGACTCCGGGGTGGTGTTACACAGTAATTCGTCACTGTCCTCATCTCAGTCCCTTTACTGTGTCATGTATCAAATACACATGTCCATATCTTCCCACTTATGAAAAAAGATTAAATAGTGCTCTCTGATGTTGAAGAACTGACCCTTTTTCCTAAGTTTCTGCATCGTCGCTAATAAGACATTAAAAGGTGCGACGATCCCTTGTCATGAACTGTCTCGTCGCGACACCGTCGCCGGTGTACACGTGTTTCCTGTGACGGTGTGATTTTAGGGCTCGGCGCGAAGCTCCTAGCTATTTACAGCGACGATTCATCTGAACGCATTGCCTCCTTGCAATGTCGTCACTGATCCTTAGTTCATGACTTGCGACGACCCAGATTTGGCGAATTTGTTCAAACAGTCAGCCTTCTGGGTGTTTCTAGAGCTGGTTGTTGGGTCAGTTTGGGTCGCTTTTCCTCCTCTGGGATGGTGGTTCTGCCTCTTGTGCAACCTTCCTTAAGGATAAGCTCCCTCTCCCTCATTTCATGGAGACTCTTTCTCCTATAAAATCACTCACCGTTGTTATGATTTGCTAGTTCTTTAGTTCTGCAGTGTTGGCTAGTTCTTTTGAGTTTGCTTTGAAACTAAGTGGATAGCTTTGGTGTGAGTGTGACAAGTGTGGGATTGCTAATATTTTGGTAAGAGGTTGTGGAGTGCCTTAACCTTGTATTAGAGCTTGTGAGTGAGAGAGAGATATTTTCTATTTGGGAGACCCATTCTTGAGAGTGAACGCTTGAAGAAACATACTGGCTGGACCCTCTGAGAAGGCTTGCAAAGTTAAGACTTGGTTGTAAGCTTTGCTTTTGATTCATTTGAATACAATCAATGATGATTTCCTATATCTTGTGTACAATTTACTTAATAGCTTATGATTTCTTGACTTTATAAGTAAATAGATAATTGTTGTTCTCGGTTACGTGCTCTGTTGTTTTCCTGTGGTGTTTCAGGTTGATTTCTCACTGAGGAGGAAGAAACGGAAGCTGGAACAACGCAACGGAAACTTCATCAACCACCGGTTTGAGGTAGGCCTCCAACGATGACTATTTAAGGGAATTGATTATTGTTTTGTCTTTATTGTGACGAGACCCACTCTAGGGCTAGAGGGGTTGCCTCTGTGCGTAGAGGGAACACTTTCCTTTATCACAAGTGGTTACAGGTTGGAATCAGTGTGAGGTTGTAGCACTGGACCTTGGGGTAGATGTGATTGTTATGCATGCATGTTATTTGTCTATGTGTTTGTCATACATGCATGTTGGTTATTTCTCGTGATGGTCATTGTTGCAGTTGTGTCATCATGTTGAGGTTGATGGTGAGATAGCCTCCCCTGAACTTCACTAAGGTATGTTGGTTATGTTTATATTTGGTTTATCTGACATGGTATGTTTGTAGGAAGAAGATCAAAGATGACAAGAAAAATGGTGGATTACAGTTCACATGACTCTCCTTATAGATCATATGAGTAGCATAGATATGAGTACTCTCCTGACATAGAAAATACCTTGAGAAGTTTGAATGCAAAGATCAGAAGTTACAAAGTAGATAATGATAAGATCATTCAGTCACAGGAAATACTTGCCAGAGCATAGGAAAAGAAATCATAGGTCAATGCAGTGATTCTTCAAAGTTTATTAGATTTGCAGAGACAAGGAAAACCACGGATCAATTATGGACATGAGGAAAGGACTAATGAGGCATATGGTAGCAGGTCTCATGGAGGACATAGGTCGAATAGAGATGACATGATCATAGGTGGTAGATGGATGGATACACCTGACAGGAGAGGTAGTGGTTATGGGTTCTATTCTAGTTCTGGATCAGAGAGACAACATGGTCATCATCATTATCATCCTTACAATAAGAGTGAGAATCATTACTTTCCAAATGAGTTTAAGAGATCCAAACCTCCTACCCTTGATCGAGATATGAATAAACCATAAGATGTAGAAGCATGATTACTTGGGATGAATAAGTCCTTCAAGTTGCATGATTATACAGAGACTATGAAAGCCAAGACAATTATTTTCAGTCTTAAGGGAAAAGTGAACGTCTGGTGGGAAGATGTGAAGCGTGTCAGAAGCATCAAGATAGGGGAGTTGAGTTGCCATGAGCTCAAAAGACTTTTAAGAAAGAAGTACTTATCAGAGAGATACTATGATGGTAAGGCTAAGGAGTTCTACAAGTTGAAGATGGGATCTATGACGGACAAAGAATATATGACTAAGTTTTTGGAGTTATTGAGGTATGTACCATATCTTAAGGATGAGAAGATGAAGGTTCAAATATTCGTTAGTGGATTACCTTTAACATTTAAAGATCAGATTGAGTATGATGAGCCTCAGACATTGGAGGAAGTAATTGGGAAGTTGAAACATTGTTATGAGCAGTCTAAGCGTAAGTCAGAGCCTAAGCAGGGTTGGAAAGGTAATGACAAGACTAAGGGAAAATGGGATAAGAAGCGAGGAATACCTCAGGATGCAGGTAACAAGGAAAATGTAGCATCGTACAAGAATTTAATGCAGTTGATAGAGGACAGGGATTTCAATCTCTGGAGAAGGATAAGGGTTATGGCAAGAATACTTTGTGGTGTTGTACTTGTGGCAATGATCATCGTAGGAGAGATTGTCCACAAAATCAGGGTGGCAGACCTTAGATTTACAGTGCTTAGGAGGAACAAACAGTTGGGGATGTTGGATAGAGTATTCCTCATATTTATGCAACATTGGATAATAGGCAGGTTGATCATCAGGCATCTATTATTGAGATGGAAGGTAAGATTTGTGATCAAGTTGTTTCTATTTTGATTGACCCTATATCTAACTATAGTTATATCAATCCTAACATGGTGGATAAGTGTTGCTTGAATAAATAAGTGCATGCAGAGTCTTGGTTGGTGCAGTTGGCTACAGGTACTAAGAAAATAGTTCATCATTGGGTGAGATCTTGTGCATTTGAGTTGAATGGTATGTCTACATCAGTGCATCTAAATGTGCTTCCATTGGGATCATACAATATGTTGTTGGGTATGGATTGGTTATACATTCACAGGACTAAGGTAGATTTCTATGACAAGGCTATTGAGTGCTTGGATGATGATGGAGAGAGAAGAATCTTGTAGGGTAAGAAGAAGCCTACATCAGTGAGAATGGTTATAACTATGCAGGCAAAGCGCAGTAGCAGGAAAGGGTGTGTATTGTTTGCAATTCATATTTCTAGTGATAAAGGAAAGGTTGTTGAGGATGCTAAAGCTCTTGAAGAAGTATTTGGTTTGTATCAGTTTCAGGATGTATTTCCATCAAATATACC